>JBAMJV010005387.1:20000-194935 GCA_037951105.1 Echinarachnius parma
TGCCAAAGACTGCAAGATTTTGTTTGTTTATACTTTGTGAAAACTATGCCTGACATATGTTTAATAGATAAACTGTTTCTCAACTATTTGTATGGCAAAAGAACAGAAGGTCATAAGAGAGGATCTATCTCATTTGATATCTTCCTTTATATTCATAATTTGTTTTTTACTCATCAGAAGTTGGATTTTGTTTTCCCCCCTGTATAGCAGGTGGAGTTCCTTTCTTTCAAAAACTTCCTACCCACTTTGAAGTCAAATTAATGTTGCGTCCCCTACCGATGTAATTCCGTTACCGGTGTAATTCCGTTACCATGTAATTCCGTTACCGATGTTTTCATAGAAATGGGTGAAGATATTAAAGAATTGGGTGTTTGGGATTTCAAGGACACATATTTTAGCATTGGATTTACAATTACATAATAATTCATCAATATTAAAGTTCTTTAAAAACACTTTCTTGGAATTTCTGTAACGGAATTACATACAAATTGGAGTAGATTTGGTCATTCTGTCCAGCAAATATTGGTTCCGGTTGGAACAAGTGCTTTACAAAATAAGAAGATTATCCATATACTAGTATAACTGCAAAGTATACAAAGGAATAAGTTCAGGGATCAATGATTTATTGATTTGGTATTGAATTTAGTCATTTTTTCAATTCTGAAGCCTAGAAAACCCAAAAAGTTCAAACACTGCTTTCAGAAAAAACAAGTTATTCACAAACGGCCTTCTATTCACTAATATATAGGACGTTGTCCACCCAAAACATGCTTTGAAATTGTATTTCATAAACTTTTAAATTTTCCATTTTTGGCCTCTCTCATCCGGAATTGCCCATATATGTGCAGCTGGTGATTACCTTTTTTACAAATGTATCAAGAAATCTGTTACCTTATTTCAAATTCAAGCAAAGAACAATTATTTTGCAACTTGTGGTTACAAAATAATGAAATTGTTGGTGATTTTGTTACGTCTCCCTCATAGTGATATTTATAATTTAATTTAATTTGTTCGCAAGAATTGCTTTTTGATTGAACGTTTGTCGATCACCAGTCAATGATAAAATCTGACATTCTTTTCCATTCTCTTTTAACTAGGTAAACATTACTATTTTCTCTGTTGGACCACCAGGCAAATTACCAGATATAATTAGTTTTGATACCCGTGTGTTTAATTCAAATAGATGCCCAAAACTTTGCAAAGGGTTCATGTAATTCCTAAACAATGCAATTAATTACAACCACTTAAGTCTTAACAAAACCATTATTGTTCCATAAGTGCCAAACATTGGGGAGTGTGCCAATTCTATTTACGCGTACGTTTGGAGCAATCATTCTTTTTGTGATGTCTGTAAACTAGAATAGATTTTTCTAATTTTCATTGCTCCATGATAACAAAATACTGATTTTCGTTATTGAAAGTACTGCGGACCATGAAGCAAAGATTGATGAACTTGGCCATTAGCCATAGCACCAATCTTCTGAAAACTGTTTCCAGACAAGACGATGGCTGCTGTTGTATGGAGGTTGCCGGCAAACATTAATTTGTTTCGTTTGGCGAAATACAAAATAGTTGTCATTGTCATGGGGTTGGGACCTCCACGAGGATACAGTACATGGCCATTCTTGCATTTCCAGATGATTCCCACTGTCCCTAATTGAGCTATGCTATGTGCAAATTGCTCATCACACTGACGACAAGCCTCTCTTCGTAGAATATGCACTTCTTCTCATTGATATGTTTCGTCTCTTCCGCTTCTTTCCACATCATCCTCTTCAGCTTTTTTGCCCATGATCCATGTCACATACATGGAGATCCAGTCCCTTCTAGTACTTCATCTTCCACTCTGCAAAAAACAAAAAACAAACAAACAAATTTATAACAAGTGACATGCCCCCAATAATGACTCGATTTTGGATGCATTTACTGAGTTATGAATGCTAATATGAAGAACAAGAGGGATGCCTCTGTCATTCCACAAGTGTTATATCTAGACCAAATCAACTCCCATTTAATTATTTTAATTCAAGTTTTGATGTTCATGTTGATGGTTCTCAAAATGTTGCCTTACTATCAAGCTATTTTTTTACAATGAGGCCCATGACATTTCACCTCATGACCCCAAAATCTAGCCAGTTCATTACAGGTACCTAGTTGATTGTAATTGTCTACCACTTCTGGTGGTGATGGGGCAGGGGGTGTCCATCGCCAACAATTTGTTAACGAGGCCGATATCACTGGTTAAGTTGTGTAATAGGAGGGTGGGGTGGGCCGAGATCCTGAGATCATTGGTTTAGATGGTCGAGACACAAAAAGGTGGACTCGACACCGACAAATAGTGGAATTATCTGAATTTGGGAGGGTGGGGAGGGGGGTGCGTACGCACCTACATACCCCCTGGCTACGGGCCTGCTGTGTTATATTGATGGTCCAGCTTTCCTGACATAGCAACTGTTGTATCAGTTGGAATTGTATTCATTTGTGATGCTACATGTATTGTCAACAGGCACTCAGCTTGGGGGATAGCAAAATTAAGAAAATATTCTGATTAAATGTTTAAAAATATACAAAGCATATTTACTGGTCAAATACTGTACGTGTTCACTAATACAGATAAGCTGAAGACAAGTATGATTTTGACTTGTGTTGAGTACATTAAGACTTAAGTATTAACCAAGTATAAGTAGAAGTAAGATGAAAAACAAACTCTCACAGTATATTTCTTGCACACGGCTATTCTCAAAAACACAACTATGTGAATTGTGAACATGTTATTCATCTGATTTGACTCACTGGCATGCACAACACACTTATGGCTGCAAGAAACAACATTCAGGAGATGGAAAATGATTTAACAACCATAATTATCTATCAATACTTCTCCAAATATTGACAAGAAATAACAAAATATAAGTTATAAGAACAAACAATGAATTCCAAAAGTTACCTGAAGTATGTATGGTCATGAAGAGATGATTACCTAGGGTGGAATGCCTACATGTAGATGTGACTGTCGGTGTCAGTATCCTGTAGTAGTGGCCCCAGAGGAAAGCCCTTCAGGTAACAGTGCAGACTGAGAACGGGGACCTTGATCTATTATAGAAAAAAAAGAAGTATACAGTTATCAGTCATAGTGAATAACAGGTATAGACTATAGTGCTTGAATATTGTTACTAGTACCATAATGAATAATTAAATTGTGTATACAATATATGTAAATCACCCTCTTCAGTCATGAAACCCTCTTACATGTATATCAGGCAAAAGGTTCATTGCTTCTGAATGGCCATTTTAACTGTTAATCATTGAACAATACCACATGTCCACATCATATAATTTGTAACAGCTAAAAAAATATAAAGAAGTACTATTCACAAAAGATGGTCAACCAATTAGGCCGAGAATAATATTATAAATTATGCACATATTTTGTTGTATCAGTGTGGGATGAGAAAAAGAAATATCACAAATCCTCACCCATGAATTTATGAATGTCAACGCAGATGTTTAATATCATGACGGGGGAGGGGGGGGGGGGGGGGGACACCCCACATCCCCCCCCCCCCCCCCCCCCCACCCAAACGGTTAGATATTATGGTGCTCGGTTGGGCGTTCATGAGTAAACATTTAAGGTCATGACATCACTGTACGTCATCTGCACTCTGGCGCGCGATGTGGGTATCATGAATGTTCATAACTAGGATTAGGGATCGGGTGAGTTTAAGGGCTAAATAATTACAATAAAACCATCACCGATCATCAGCCGTTGACCTGGCCTAGTGGTCACGCTGTGGACATCAACACTTGGGGTCATTGGTTCGAATCCTCTCTTGTGACTCTTTTCTTTTGCCATGGTGAGTAGCGGTTCATTTAGTAAATGTATCATGCAGAGTTTTCACTAAAGTCTGAAATGACGTATCGTGATGTCATTACGATGATTACCCTATGATTATTCATGAACGCCCAGCCTAGGACCATAATATTCTACCCCCCCCCCCCCCGAACCTCCTAAATTTCTAGAAAAAGAACATCGGAAAATTACAGAAAGTGAAAAAATCTGAGGGAAGCCGCACATCTACAATGTATTGTAAATGGTCCTGATGGGAAGCCGTGGCGGTAAAGTGTAATTTACCCAGGCCAGGGCCAGGACTTGCTAAAATAAATGCAAAAGGAGTAGACTACTAATCATGCTAATGCTAAGTACTGTAATCTGTATAGAGTATGATGGAACTGAGTCCATGTCTGACTATCTAGTATCACTTTCATGGCCTCTTTGTCTTTGACATTTTTACTGACACGAAATTTAAATGCCAACAGTAAAATATGTCAGTAATATAATGTCAAAGATGTCCGTCAAAAATGTTCGAGGCCGAGACCAAGACCATTGGTTGAGAACCCCTCTCAGTGGGAGGAGGGGGGAGCGAGCGAAGCGAGCTTGGAAATTTTAGCAATTTAACATCTGAAATAAGCCCTTTCGCTATCTCAGCGCGCGGTGCATTGTGGGATAGATTCTCGGCTCGGCTGGAGCTAAACAAAGAGCGTTCCCATAGCTACGCAGTGAATAGCACACGCGCCGAGTGCACAGAGTGAGTGGCGTTATCGCGAGCATTTTACTCTTTTAAGTTTTAACTCACAAAATAGTGGATATTGGACCATTTTTTATAACTTAAAATGGCTGGGAATGATGTTCAGTTTAGTCTTGAACAAATTCAGCAGTTAAATGTGAAGCAATTGCAGGCATTTCTCCGCGAAAGAGGACTGAAAACCGTGGGTAGAAAGGCTGAACTACAGGCTCTCGCATTCAGCGCTGTACAGCTTGGATACAAAGTGAAACAGACCGAAGTGGAAGAAGACAGATTGAGATCGGATCAATACGCAGAACTTTTGAACATTGAAGGGAAAAGAATTCCAGACCCCCTTGTCGAGATTAATAACTGGATTTCAGAAAAAGAAGGTGTGAGATTTTGGCCCCCCATGAGCTATTTCGAGATTGCTGAATGGCTGCTGAACGATGCTCCATGTACCAGCGTACCGAGCTTAAGTAAGCAAAGAAAGGATAACGAGCAGAGACCAACATCACTGAGAGATAGACTGTTGTCTGATTACAAAGAAGGCAAAGCCTACTCGTACTTTAAAAGCAAGTGGCTGCATGAAATTTTCTTTCATGAGATCTGCAAGGAAAGCACAGTGTGTGTTCTAAAGACTAAATGTACGCCGTCGCAAGCTGTGAAGAATGTTCCCCATGATGTTTGGGTAGCATTTCACAAGGCATCAGGAAAAATCCTTCGAGCATATTGCAGCTGTTTTGCAGGGTAAGGCATGATCACAAAACTTCAAAATTTAACCCAAATAACTTCTTGAAAATGAAAATACTGTAGATCTATGTTACAAGCCGAACGTTGAAAAATAAAAACCAAGCTAGAGTCTAGATCTACACAATATCGGACTAGATCTAGGCTAAGTCTATCTACAAAATTGATACTTTGATCTAAATATAAATGAAAATACTTACATTCACAACTAACACAAATAGCGGTAGAAATGAAGAAAATCCAATGATTCTTGATATCTGAATGAGTGAAAAATACGAAGCAGGAGTAAAGCTGCTATACACACAAAGATGCAATGCGTGTGCACGCAAAATTCATACCACATTCACTCAATACGCTCTTCTCACGGTCGCTCACGAGTTGTTTATCTCCAGAAACTCGTTGATAAGAAAATCTCGCGCATGCGCAGTCGAGACTGCGAAAAGGCTTATTGCCATTTGTTTCAATATAATTGTATGGGTATATTATTCGTGTTATATAATTGCGTTTTGAAGGGTAATATATAAACACCCGAGGTTGTGGAATATTATATACTGTATATATACGAATGCGAGCGACGCGAGCTTGAAAATGTTAGCAATTTAACATCGGAAAATTGCCATTTGTTTCAATATTATTGTATGGGTATATTCGTTTATGACTTATGATATGGCGTTATTAAGGCGAGCGAAGCGAGCTTGACAATTTTAGCAATTTAACATCGGAAATTGCGAATTGTTTCAATATTATTTTATGGGTATATTCGTGTTATGTTATTATGTTTTGAAGGGTAATATAGAAACACCCGGGGTTGTAGAATATTATATACGAAATGCGAGCGAAGCGAGCTTAACATTTTTAGCAATTTAACATCTAAAATTGACATTTGTTTCAATATACTATATTCGTGTTATCTTATTGCGTTTTGAAAGGTAATATATAAACACCCGAGGTTGTAGAATATCACATATACCGAATGCGAGCGAAGCGAGCTTGACATTTTTTAGCAATTTAACATCTGAAATTGCCATTTGTTTCAATATTATTGTAAGGGTATATTCGTGTTATGATATTGCGTTTTGAAGGGTAATATATAAACACCCGATGTTGTAGAATATTATATATATAAGAATGCGAGCGAAGCGAGCTTGAAAATTTTAGCAATTTAACATCGGAAATTGCCATTTGTTTTAATATTATTGTATGGGTATATTCGTGTTATGTTATTGCGTTTTGAATGGTAATATATAAACACCCGAGGTTGTAGAATATTATTTATATACGAATGCGAGCGCAGCAAGTTTGAAAATTTTAGCAATTTAACATCGGAAAATTGCCATTTGTTTCAATATTATCTCGTGGAAAATTTGTGAAGCCGAGACCAAGAAATTTCAACATTTTCGAGCCCGAGACCGGGTTTCTTCGCAAATTTTCGAGGCCGAGACCAGGTTAATGAGGGTCGAGACCGCTTGTGAGTGGTCTCGAGACCGCTTGTAAGTGGTCTCGAGACCGGCTAAAATTTGAAAAGGGGGGGGGGGGGGTCAAACCCCCCAAAACAGCCATTTTGGGGCCAAAGGGGGGGGGGGGGGGTTGAACCCCCCAAACCCCCCCCCCCCCCCTGGGTACGCCTATGGTAATACTAGTTCATCATCATCATGTTCATACCTGAGGATCTTGCAAACGAGGCACTGACCAGTGCACTGCTGCCGTGCCGACGTCAACGCTCAACGCCCGGGGCCGCGACGGGCAGATCGAGCCAGGGCACATGAGTGCGATGCTCTTTCGCTTTTGTCTGGACCTTGAAAGTTGAATCTTCGAATGTCTCCTTCTGTTTCCACCACTCGTCATAATTCATGGCATGGAAATAGATATGCGTGGGGTTCACTGGGTCTCTGTCGCTTTGGGTCTCTGTCGATTTGGAGCTCTTTTTTCCAATCTCCTCATCTTCGAAAACTTTTTGAGTTGAAATCACAAATAAATTTGTCGAAGTCCGGTAGAAATCAATTCAAGATCAAGCGAACTTCAATGGAAAAACGTAAACAGAGACGTATGTAGTCTAGTTTCTAGACTCTTTATACACCTTTCCCCCATATATATCACGTAACCCGGTACGGTACGTGAATCTGTACGGGCAGAGGTCAGCGGGCGAACCGTTCAGAGCACTGGTAATACGCGATATATAGGGGAAAGGTATATAATGAGTCTTAGAACCTAGACTACGCCCGGCCGGGCCGTATACCTATAGTAGAAATAATTGTACGCGCGCACGAACGTATTACGCGCTCGCCACAGTGACCTCTAGAGTTCAGTGTGCCAATATGATTCTTGGATCAAGTAAATTTGAAAAAAAACAACAGTTAAAACAAAATAGTGAGTTATTGACGTCAAAATATATATATTTATTAGTACATCAAATTCCTTATTCACGTCCTTTTTTAATTTGTTAATGTGTTAATGATTTGAAATTTAAAATACAAATTAAGCACAGGAGGATGAAGCAGTCTGCAACGATCGTGAATCCGACCGTAGCCGAAGTAAAGCACATTGATGCCGAAGTACAGCATCGGCAGGACTTCGGGTATTTTTACCAGGCTGACTAATGCGTAAGCGCTAAAAAAAACTACACGTAATCAAATCGGAATCACGCACGGAACGCACGGCGTACGCAAAATGGCATCGAGTACATGCGTGCTACGAATGAGCCTCTTTAAGTGCTAGCTATCTTGAAACGAGGCTCCAGCCTCTAGTCCATGTATAATAATGCGTATACAAGACGTGTCCGTTAACTTGCGCCATTTATATCTGTGAGTCCTCGCTTCACCACCGCGAAGAAATACGTGTTAGTTTATAGGACACCGACTTGTCGACGAGAGAAGATTTTTATAGCGCCTGGTCGATCATTTAACCGATGCGTAAGGCGCGCGTGCTTTGGATGTCGTAATTGAATTATGAATGGCCGTTTTGCACAAATTGTTGGTGTTAGTCAATATTAGTCAATATTGACTATTGTCGCCAACTGCGGTTCTTTCTTTATATTTTGATGCATATACATTTTTTTTTTTTTCCTTTTCAATACAAAATATAATTAATTTTTTGTTTACAAATCTTCAAGACATGAAGAAAAATGTAGTGATGCTTGAGCCACAAGAGCTGCATATATGTCCTAAATACAGCTCCATGGCTTGAGTATACATACAATAGACCGCTTCGGTAATGTATGCAAATAATATGCGCATGACGTCATACTCCCCGTCGTCAAGCTTAAGAATAGTAACTAAGTCCGGCAAGCTAGCTTGCCGGACATGGTTACTTTTGTTAAGTTTTGATAAATTTAAATAATTACAAGAGTCAAGCAAACAGATTAGGCTTTCAGAGGAAGCTGTATGTTTTACTGTATTGTTAGTCTTCATTCTAGTCTGATAATAGTTGATATGAACTAATCATTTAACTGAAAAGCCTTAAATGAAGACTCCTTGTATTCTCCTATTATTAAGCATAATACTTTTTACAGGATTCTATAAAATATCATGATATGATATTTTTTGTATATTATGCTCGATTTATAAGGCGTCATAAGTAATTATAATTATGTTTGCACCCAATGTACTGCACGTAGTATGAGCTCCTAACATGTCGCGTAAAGGGCAATGCAACTCAAGAAAAGAGTTAATACTACTTTATACATCGTGATATTCCTGTTTATTATAAGACGACATCATGTGACAGGGTAGGGATCAGCGCTGCCAAATTACATTTGAACAGGAGGGCGATCGCCCATTGTATGTCTTCTCAAAGCCTTTTGTGGCTCAAGCCCCTCATTTGTTAGAATGTCTTTAAGATTTGTTTTAAACATACATTATTCAATTTTGTTTTGAAAAATAAATAAACAAAATAAATGTATAAAATATACAATTATTGATAATAGGAAGTTTAAAGGGATACTTGAGTTCTGGTATAGAGGGCGCTGCACGAAACAATTTTTTGTGAGGTAATGTAAAAATGAGTGTCAAATTTGAAAGAACAACATTTTGAAGACAGAATAAACTTTATTAGATCAATATCAGTTCAGAGACGGCTGAAATATCCATAAATATAACCATTTGTTATTATTGTGGGGCCCCAAGGTAATTCAATAATTTTGAACCAGCCGTTGAAAAACAAAAATGCTTACACTTTTCAGAAAAATTACAAAAGATGTTTTTAAATAGTTTTTGATGATCTCTCTATTTAATCATTAATTTAACCAAACATCTCACACACAATTTTGTTTAAATGGTTGAAACAAATGCGTTTTTGGAGAGAGCCCTCCAGTCTTTAACGGCTCTTTTTAAATTAAACCCGCACAATTATCTTGCGCACCGTCTTAACACCATGGGGAGCACACTTGCTCAGCTGCCCAACGGGCGCTGAAGGCTAATTAACACCCAACCTAGTACCCATTTATACTCCTGGGTAGAGAGCAGCAATGTGGATTAATTGTATCGCTGGAGGACAAACAGAGTGGACTGGGTTTGAACTCGAGATCGCCATACCAAGTCCACGCACCACGTCCACGCATTAAGGCACCAATACACAGTAAAGCAATTTATAATTTTTTAAACAATATTGAAATATAAATAGTCTTGAACGAATACTAAATTGCATATTGCATTCTTTTTTTTAAATTACTAAAAAGTAAAAACGAATAATGGTTAATGGCTTGACCTGAGACTAACACAACTTTAAGGGATTTAATATTTTGCACCATTTTAGAGAAAAATTTAGAACAAACAGCCTTGAACAAAGACTCAATAATACGGAATATAGTATTAATGTTTAAAGAAAGTCAACGATTTTTAGGAATTATATTTGATAAACACCTTACTTGGCAAAAACATATTTAGAATATAGTACTAAGATGTAAAAGGAAATTAAAGATACTTAGAACTTTAACAAAAACGGAATGGGGAAGCTCATCGAAATCTCTCTTAATGGTATACAGAGCAATGATACGACCTCTTTTGGATTATGGATGTGAGGCATATAATAGCGCCTCGGACACGGTCAAAAAACCTCTTAACTCAATTCAATTTCAAGCACTTCGGATATGTGCCGGTGCACTCCCTTCAACGCCATTAGCATCTTTGCAAGTCGAAATGGGAGAAATGCCTCTGGACATTAGAAGAAATTTTATGACAGAAAAATATAAATTTAGTTTGCAGAGACACTTAGATCACCCATTGTTAAAAGTTTTTCGGCCAGATTGGCAAGTGAAATTAATTATGAAATGTAAAGTAGGAAACAGACCTTTTGCATGCAGAATAAGTAATATCGATAGTGTCTCTGTTGAACCTTTTTTGTCATCTCCATTACCTCCGTGGCTTCTTAGCCCAGCACACATATCTATTGAATTGAGTCAAGAATTCACAAAGGATAACAACCCAGCCTACCTTCAACAAAAAAGTATTGAATTAATTCAAAAGAAATGGTCAGCACAATTGCACATATTCACGGATGGTTCAAAGGCACCCGGTTCAGGGAGATGCTCAGCGGCTTTTTATGTACCGGCCTTTTCATACTCACAGTCGAAAAGACTTACAGATTTTACATCATCATATAGAGCAGAATTGGCAGCAATCGCTTTAGCTCTGGATTGGTTACAGTCTGTTGAAGTGTATGTTGGAGTGGTAATCTCTTCAGATTCTTTGAGCTCACTCATGGCGTTACAAAATAATAAAATTTCAGAATCATTTGTATTAGAGATTGTGAGTATTCTTACAAATTTAGATAAGACAGGTAAAGATATCTTTTTTGAATGGATACCGAGTCACTGCGGAGTAAATGGAAATGAAATGGTGGATTACTATGCAAAACAAGCATTATATAAAGATATTGAAATATGTAATGGTCTTGCTCTTTCAGAATTAAAGACAATTTTAAATGAACGAGCCGTAAATACATGGCAACGTCGATGGGAAGATTCTAATTATTTTTAAAAAGAAATACAGCCATTTGTTAAACAACAGGTTTTGTGTAATTTAAATAGACAATCTGAAAAGATTTTCAGAAGACTACGTTTGGGAATTTTAGGCCTTCATTTTGATTTATATAAACTTGGGATTCACCCCACAGGGAAATGTGATTTTTGCTCTTCGTTAGAAACGGTCACTCATTATTTTATGGAGTGTCGTAGATATTTGATTGAACGAGCAATGATGTTCGTTGAAATTAATATTTTTGAAAATGATATGAAAATGATTCTAAAATCCACAGATATACATGTTCAAGCGGCTATTGTCCGTTTTGTACAAAGGACAAAACGATTCGCTATACAGCAAACTTTCGTGTAAGCATAATATTAGTTTTATGTTTCTGTAAAATATTATAATATACACTGTAATGGTCTGTTTGTCTTTGGTTCGTTTTTTGTCATACCAATTTACTATTATTATTATTATTATTATGTTTGCACCCACTGCACTGCACGTTATTTAGTGTGAGCCCACAATGCTTTGCTTGATAAAAACCTAACTTGGATGAGGCCGAGAGCATATAAGTGTGCGATCGCGCTACATTTTGTTTTTGTTTCCTTGTGTAAGGCTAACGCCCCCCTCTCTATGCCAGAGTGACCTAGGTGTTTGTCGCCTTCTCTGATCCTCGAAAGTATTATGCGAGTGAACAGAGGCCTGGGTGCGTACCCCGAAAGCCTAAGAAACGTACTTTGAGGGCTGGTAAGACGGCATCATGTGACAGGGGAGGGATCAGTGTTGCTAATTACATTTGGACAGTGGTGCGATCGCCCAATTGTATGTATTCTCAAGCCATGGAGATATATTTAGGATATCTAGATGTAGCTCCTGGCCATGCCTCGATAATTCTTTTATGCCTTGAAGATTTGTCCAAAAAAAAAAAAAAAAAAAACCTATTATTTATATTATGTGTGAAAAAAAAGAGAAAATAGACAAAATAAATGCATACTTGTATATATAAATATTGATGATATAAATACATAGAAATTTAATTTTAAATCAAAAAAAATGTATGGTAGTTGGCGACAATAGTCACCATTGACTAATCGCCATGAAAAAATTAAATAACAACAACAACATAGTAAATTAATTCTACCCAGTAATGTATCCATAACCAATTTTGACCACAATGGCTATTCATACCTGATCTAGCCTCGTCTCAAGATAGCTAGCACCCATTACATAATATATCTCCCTTCAGTGCAGGATTTCCCAGCGTATCAAACATACTCATAAAGTGAAAATCTTGCAAGAAGTGATGCATTGATGAGGGCCATGCTTCGGGGAACTATACTAGAAAAGGCCACCTACTTCAAGCTTCTGACATACAAATCACTGCCTTAAAGTGTTCCATTAACTTTGTCACATTCAACCAAAATCATTTGGAGCTTTTTCATTTTTCCTGTAGCTTGTTGTTTGGCTTATTTTGGTAACAGAATGATGTAAAGGATGTAAGAGTTTTTATTTGTCTCCCTGATTAAGGAGATATTTATCCTTGTCGAAATCAATTGGCAGTAGTGATAAAAACTGACATATATTTTTACTTTTCACTAGGTAAACATTGTTCCTGCATACGTTCAGAAGATTCTTGATATTAGTACATGATTGAAGTCTCAAATATTATTTGTGGAAAAATCTGCAAGCTATAACATATAAGCTATAACAGTGTAAGCATTTTTTTTTTGTAATCATCGAATTAAACTGGGTCCCAGATTTATTACGATCAGATATATTTATTGATATTTCAGCCGTTTCTGATCCGATTTTGATGAACTAAAGTTTATTCTGCCATTACAATTGTATGCTCTTTCAAATGTTACCTCATTTCGTGCAACGCCCTCTATAACAAAACTGAACTACCCCTTTAAATATTTAATTGAAATGGAGTAAATTTACTAAAAATCAAAAGCCATTTTTACTGGTGTACTTGTCGAACAACCTTGTTGATATTATTCCCATATATTGTATTCGTTTGAACGTCGTATGTGTAACATGCATTGTTTCATTATAAATGTAGAGGAACCCCCCCCCCCCCCCCCCGAAAAAAAGAACAACGAATGAATATTGTTCATCAGTTATCACATCACCGTACATCCACATATAATCAAATACATATTGATCGAGCAATATAACCAATATAACAAGAAGTAGCTTTTATTATAATCGTATATAAGATGATGACGTCATAATTAAGGGAAATTGAGCGTTCCTATTGGTTGATTACCGATGCTTAATCCGGTATAATCAATGGTAAAGTTATAATACATATGTATTATAACTTTTCAGTGACGTACAAATTTCCCATAGACCACATAGTGCATGGCGACCGTGTGTACAAACTTCCCATTGAGAGCCGCCGCGGTGGAGTGCGCAACGTCAAATTCAGTCCGCTGCCAAAATGCCAACAAAATTACGTAAAAGTGAGAATAATGAAAGGGCTGCGTGCATTTCCATTCCCAAACTTAGCAATATCAAACCACTTTACCATGCAATTTACGAAACTGCCAACATTTATTTACTACAGGACAGATAATTTACAAAATGATGCATTTTCCAGGCTTTTTCATGATAAGTTTTGCGAGTCTTTCTTCGCGGCATGTAAACAATCAATTGTGACGTCACAGCCATGACGTCACAATTCTTGACACTCAATTCGGGTTCCTCCAAAAGTTCCTCCAAATAATCATCTTATATAACAAATAGTACATGATTCCTGTCGTTAAATATTCCATAATAGACACCTCTACATTTTTAATTTCTCTCGTGCGATTATATTGCACTCGGCCTGCGGCCTCGATGCAATATAATCGCTCTCGAGAAATTAAAAATGTATCGTTGTCTATTCTGGTATATTCAACTCCAAACCATGCACTATTTGTATAATAACCCAAGCTAATAAAAGAGGTGTGCCTAATCATACACAACGTTTAATATAGTTTGTCATGCAAATCAATTTAAACAACAAAATGAACCGGGAAGGTTATGAAACTCCTGAAACATCTTTTTTCTTAATATGAAACAGCCTTGATGTACACTCATAAACTACATACATATAATACATAATCGTAACAACCCTACCATTCATTCCGCCAAAGTGTAAGTAATCTACCTGCAAGGCCCATCATGCCGTAGCAAAAATAATATCTAAAATAACAATTGAGTATGCATAATTGGTGCCAATTACCCTCGACAATGATTTAATTATCAAGCTCAATTTCAATTTCAATTTATTCTCGCTTCCAACAATACATTACAAATGGATTTTAACAATTTATCAAAAATAGAGATATACATATTGGAAACAAGGGTTAGCTCTAGGTATGAAACCTTTAGCGACTTGATATCTAAATACATTGGTTTACAATAGCCTCTACACTATATATTGTCATTCTTATTCGAAATGACTCTTATTCTCTATCTGTATCAATTAATTATTATGTTCATATACGAATTTTAAAAAAAGTGCAACATAAATATATAAAACACTTTTAGTAAGGACTTAGTAACATTGTGCAAATCCTCAAAATCCAATTGGAGTTCTAGCGGTCCCCTCATACAATGTTGTATTAACAATAAAAGCATGGGACAGGTTTCGGTTTTTCAAATTTCCCTTTCGTTAAAAAGATATTTACGATTAAAATGTTCAGATGTTAAATTATCCACTGGACCGTGAAAACCGTGTACAAAGTAAATGCAATGAGTTAGTAAATATCAAATTGCATTTTTGCTCATTATACTCGGCCATATAACGTCCGTTTAACTTGAAATTTCCACACAACACCCAGTAGACATATCCGATAACAACAATATACACTGTATCAACCACTCATCACTTTTTGCACTTGTCAACAAAGTTACTAAATCCCTTTAAAACTTCAGTAAATTCACCAACGTATGCCAATGTGTAGGCTTACACATACCACTAATTTCCACTACCCAAAATAACATATTGATCCACATAATTTGGCCAGGCAGCAGCCGCAAGGTTGTGACCACCATTAAAGTGTTTATTCAAAGAAAAAGCAACATAAGCCAAGTTTCATCTTTCCAAAAAGTTAAAATCATACAGAAAATGAAAATATCACTTTCCAAGTACTCGCACATCCGAAAATTAAAACAAAAATGAAAATACTAAACGCTGCTTCAAAACCACAATCCAGCTACGAGCGGGGTCCGATAGCTGGGTGTGTTGTACTGACGTAGAGCGAGGGGTTATCCAATCAGAAGCCTCGGTTTCTACCACATTATATACCGGATTTATACCCCTTTATACCGGGGATTCCGTGGTTGTTTAAACTCTTTTCTATACAATTATGGTGGTTTAAACTGTTTGAACTAATAAAACAACAGTTTATATTCGTTGTAAAGTTATTCTTTTATTCATTAATGTGTCTGATAAAGTAAAAATAGGTAAATAAATCACCTAGTCTGCGAGTTGAATCATACTCGCCGGCAGCATGCATGATACGTGGAGCTAAGCCTCGACCGTGCGCGTATATGCGGTGGACAATGTATGCAATATAATAGCGGCTAGTGCAGTGTATGTAGCTCGCTTCAATTCAGCTCGCGTAAAGTGCACTATTATCAGCTGTTTTTGCAGGTAATTGTTCTCGTATTTTGTTTTAAAAGCCCTACAAACATGTAAGTAAAATAAGAGATAGTCTAGAATAGGTGTGATCGTAATAATCTTGCATTTTCGTTCCCTTTCGGAGCATTTTAAAAGTGCAATTACTTACAAGGCAGTCATGGCAGTTGGCGTGCAGCTAGCTAGGTATAGCTATAGAGCACAGCCTGTCTCGCGGAGCGGTGCCGCTGAAACTCTAGTGCATGTTCGTATCATTCAACTGACGGGCATTTCTTTTTTCGAGGCACGTTCAATTTGCGTCTCTCAATTTGTCAAACAAATCTCTAATTTTGGGAAAATAACCACTCATACGGTAAAATATCTACTTTTACACTAACATTGGGCAATTCTAGATTTTTGTTTCTTCATTTCCGATGTTGAAAAACGAGCGAGCGATGGACGTTGTAAACAAAATAATGCACGCAAACTGATGTATACCGCGATATAGCAGAGAATTCACCCCCTCGTCACACGTCATCGACCTAACCGGCGAGATCGGGGTGAATTTGGGCCTTGTTTGGAGGGTGAATTTTTCTCATTTTCAATTTCGATTTAAAAATATTTTTAAAAAATCAAAAAATCTGAATTTCTCGAGGCTTGTTAAGTACAAGATTACCTTCACAATCATACCAAATTCGACTCAATTTATAATCAATGAGCGAACCGTTTAAATAAAGCAACTGGCCTCTACCCCAGGCACAGTGCCACTCCCTCAAGAGTCGTTAAATCCCTGCCCTCATCCAAAATACTTCCACACAATAACCACATCACATGTATGACAGTGTACATTACATCTGTACCATTCCTTTGCATTCTTTATCAATACAAAATATCTACACAGACACTTAAAATCGAGTTACATGTCCTATCATGGTCAATATTCATATGTAGCCTACATCGCAAAATAAATGCTTTATACAGAAAGTCTTGATGGAACATACAAAAGGGAGAGGGGAACATAGAATTACAGATGATACAGAAGAGAGATTGAAAGAAAGTGAGAGTAAGGGAGAAGAAGAGATTTAACATTACAATCAGCATCATCATCTTAAGATATCACTGTTAACATGATTAAAATCTACATATTTCCTATTATCAACCATATTCATTATCATATTCATTACACATAATATAAGAAAATCACAAACTCATCCCGACTAGTGAGATCATGCAACAATTCTGTATCCTGAACAAAGGTGTATAATTATGATATTGCTTCGACTGCTTTATGTTTATCTTCTTCTCCCTCCACTCTTTCGGAGATCAGTGTAGCAAATCCCACACACCGTTTCTGCTGGTAAAACACTAGAGTTAGCATAACTTTGCTGCACGAGAGACATGCAGCCGACTTACGTTGTCCAGACATTACAATCCGACTGACAGGAAAACAATTACTAATATTATTCACAGATCATAGCTATACAAAGTGGAATGGAGTGTGAGGTTTTCATCTCATTGAAACAGCATTCATTATTTCACTTCACGTCAATCTAATGAGTATGAGTTTGAGTGTATTATTTATTCGCGGTAAAAAAAAGCCTGCTATCAGCTAAAAAGCTGCTTTTCAGCAAGGCCGTGTCACATATTGACAGAAACAAAACATCAAACATATCAAAAGTGATACATAACAGAACAAGGAGTTAACAAATTAAACTTAATCTATACTACATAAAGATACATACAAAAGTAAAATGCATGTATTAACAAATAATGTCCTGTTTGTATAAAGCATAATCAGATCAAATTTAATAGTTGTTAAATGAAATGTGTGTTATTCAATAAGATAAATTCACAATTAAGACATCATGTCACATATGTATTGATGATGATACGGTTTTAGGAGAATCCGTCTCATTTGACAAACGTGGTTATTAAAGGTAGTTCAGATTCGTCAAATCAGATGCGCGGCGCCATCTTGTGTACGCGTCGCGCACGGTGCGTAATGCACGTTAGCTCAGTGTCATGCGGTGCGCGCAAACTAGCCTAGTTCAAAATGGCGACCCGCTGTGTAGCAACCCCACGCTTGATGCCCTTTAAAATGAACTTTCCGATGAAAAACTATGTTTATTGCATCACTTTGTAAAACTGTTCTGTGTTTTACTTGTTTACTAAGTTCTCGGCAATCGCATGTTGTTGTGATCTGTCATTTGTATGTAAAATAAATTGTGTATAGTGTATACAACAATCATATACATTTGAAGTTCTACCAGAAGAATATCGTTTTATCGATCTAAAATAACATGCTCAATCACAAAGTGAAGTGGTCGTATTATTCAAGGACATAACGTCATTTCGATTTATTTAGATATGGGTCAATTTTCATTGTCTTAACAACTTGTGGTTTCTGTCACCTTCGAAGTAATATCATTGATCTATAGATGAAGAAAGTGTTTTGTAGTGTAGAGAACATTAACCTACATTGAAAATACTGTTATCTAAACTACACTTCATTTACCGATCCATTATACCTTTATATATACAATAAATTTATGTCACCTAGCAACCATACCTATATTAGGATCATGCATATACATGTACAGAGTGTCCCAGATAAAACGAAACCGGATATCATGGCAGAAATTTTCTGTGATAATTAATCATTTCTTTGATGAGATATACATGAATGAAAAGCTCTGTTTCTCTTCTTTCATTTGATGTACAACTTATGGCACATAATTCACGCATGACTAAATTAGAACAATGGAATTTGGTGTTACCAACATTCCATTTGCAGGCTGAAATTTTAAAAAAGGACAAACACCGCATATACATTTATATTTGTATCTGTTATATGACACCTCATGATTAAGAAATAAATGATTTATGCCAGAGAACGAGTACAATGAAAACATGCTTGATTCCAGCCCAAATGAGTATTTTTCCTGATCTAGCATGTTTCCCATGTTTTCCATGATCCCCATGTTTGTGTTAGTTCCCTCATGCATCAAGTCCATTGTCAGCTACTAAGTCAGGAAAGCTAGGCGACTTCTTACTAAATTATCTACTCATTTGGGCAAATCAGGCATGTTTTCATTGTACTTGTTCTCTGGCATACATCGTTTTTGTTTTGTGCATGAGGTGTCATATAAAAGTTAAAAATATGAATTTGTATGCAGTCGTTGTCCTTTTTCAAAATAAGTACGTTTACTACCCTAAAACCTGACCCAAACTTGCTATTATTTCTGCGTGCAAATGGAATTTTCGTAACACCAATTTCTATTGTTTTAATTAAGTCGTACGTGAATTATGTGTCATAAGTTGTACATCAAATGAAAGAAGAGAAACCGAGCTTTTCATTCATGTATATCTCACCAAAGAAATGATTCATTATGACAGAAAATGTCTGCCATGAAATCCGGTTTCGTTTTTTTCTGGGACACTCTGTATAGCATATATACTCCGCAAAAAAAGAAACTGGACACTTGTATAAGTTGAAATATTTCATACTAATGTACGATAAAGTGTACATGATCATATATCAAATTAAAGGGAATTTAGTCCTATACATGCAGGGTATAACTTACAGGTGTAATCGTTCATGCATGAAATGCCATGGTCAATTAACAATAGCAAGGTCTGTTTTCAAAAATAGCAAAACAATGAGGGACCACACCATTCGACTGAAATGATAGTAAGCGTTTCAACTAAAACAAGATGAGCGGGGCAACTAAATTATGACATTATTCAAATTTATTGTTATGAACAAACTCTGGAAATACAAATTTGTCAATAAAACAGGGCCAGGTTATGAGAGCATTATCATACTGGTCTGTATTAGAGGCATGAAGCTTGTCTATTTCATGTGTCCCCTGCAATTTTAACCATATTTACCTAGAGAAATGGCATGTTAAAGACTGCCCAACTGTTTGACCAAGGGTGACTTCAGGTTTTGAAGATCTTTGGACTACGGTAGAATCCTTGAGAAGAATTTATACCATTTTCATGCTGAAATAAGGGCACAAACTGTGGTTTTGACTAATAAAGCTTTGCCATGGAATTCCCCATTTTGTTACTTTTTGATTAAAATACCACCTATAACGTTCACAATTTGTCTTCATTTATACTCTTTATTGAGATGAAGATAGAAAAGGTCACATTTGTAATGAAAAAATATGCCATCTCATGAATATAGCGTTTTAGATTATGCTTATCAACATTTATATGGTTGCGTGGATGTTCCATTTTTGCTATTTTTGAAAACAGACCTTGGTGTGGTTAATTGACCGTGACAAGTCATGCATGAATGATTTCATCTGGATTTTATGCGAATATTGAAGAGGGTAATTTTATCTTTAATTTGCTATACAATAACATATATTTTATCGTTAATGAATACGAAATATTTGGTCTCATACAAGTGTCCAGTTTCTTTTTTTGCGGAGTATACATGTAGTATATGCAGTACATTATGCATGGGAATACAAAGTAGTCAGTATAATACAAAATACCTACCATGCTTGAATTTTGGAATACGCACTATGTTGAGAACCAAACCAGATGGTTAGTGTTTAATTTTACCCATATGACTGGATTGATTACATGTCACTGTATTGTTAAAGGGATCTAGTTACTTCGTTGACAAGAGCAAAAACTGGCAAATTGTTGATAAATATGTATTTCGTGATCTTATATGTCCACTGAGCTAAGTGGGGAAATTCCATAGTATGATTGTCATATGACCAGGTAATGAGCGAAAATGCAAAGTGATATTCGCTAACTCACTGCACTGACTTTGTACAATGTCATAATTATCCAGTAGATAATTATAAATCAATCAAACATATCTTTATAAATGAGGAGACAGTTTGAAAACCGAAAGCTGTTCCATGCGTCTATTGGTAATACGAATACAATGAGGTATGGTGAGAACCGGTACAGTTTTTAAGTAAGTTATTAAGATTTTGACCATGTTACTAAATCCGTTTAACACAGTTCTGCTATTATGTAGGAACAGAAAGGTTTATACAAAACATCAGATTTTTACAATATATCCAGATAATTTTTAAAATAAAACGTTATATCTGAAACTTAGTGGTAGGCATGGTTTACGCCAGATCAACCCCATGCAGTCTTTTGATTTTTGATTTTTTTTACTTTGATCGTCTCCTTCTTGTGCTTCTTAGTCTCATCCCGAAACGAACTGTTACCATTCTATCTAGGGTCTTCGTTACCTGAAGAGAACTAGGGCACAGGTGACAACTGTTTCGTTTAGGGGATAATGGAATTATTGGGTATGGTTATAATCATTATCACAGTAATAATTATTATTGTTAAAAAGTTAATTTATTATTAATATACTTACAACGATCACAAGAAATGTTATTCCTCCAATGTCGTCTAACAGGTTCACTGATGTAGATGGAGGGGGAAACCTTACCTCCCAGTGGTCCCTCTGGAAACGTCGGGGATCTCCTCTGACGGCTAAAGGGTAAAATATGCTACACTATTATTATTATTATTATTACTATTCTTCTTATTATTAATATTATTATTTCATCTTCGCTCTATTGTCACTGCTAATACCATCACAACGACTACTAAACTTCAGGAAACCACAACTGCCAACAACACAAAAAGCACTAGACAGACTGTTGCCATAGCCACCCATGTGATGCACGATCTACTTAGAAACCCCGAATTCAACGATCTACTCAACGATATAGTGGGCAAAGCAGTTGAAAGAAAACTTGAGGAGAAACTAGAGGAGACATTGGGGAAATTTCTCAACACCGTTGAGGAGCTAAAAGGAGAGGTGTTTGACATCCAACGAGACCTAGAAGAGAAATAGTACGATATAAAAAAAAACATCTGCAGGAAAGACTGTTCCCGCATCAACTTGCCGTAGACGGAGTGGAAGCGGAGATTAACAGATCTGAGCAGTACTCCAGAAGGTCAAACATCCGCATATTTGGACTCGCTGAAACAAAGGGGGAGAACACCGATGCCATCGTCGCTGACATGATCACCCACAAGCTTCTTCTTCTCGCAATTGGGGAGGGGGGGGGGGGGGGGGCTAATACGTCATTTCGACCAAGGGTGTAATAACGAAGGGGAGGGGGGGGGGGTAGGGGAACGATTGGCTTGTAACCGAATGACACCAAAACGGGATTTGTGTGCACATAGCACACTTAGAGAGCACTTTGGCTATAGGGGCCCGCTATTTAGTATCTGCAAGAGCCCAGATGGCAGAGCCTCCGGTAGCATGTCCGGATGTAGCTGTTTAGAAAAGTTAATTGTATTAATTAATGCACATTGCAAGCACCCTGATGGCACCCTGAATGGAATCAGTCAAAGGATACCCATAATGATAATCTCAGTGGGGTCCAGAGGCGGGGGCGGAGCTCCCGGAATCTTTAGGATTCTCTATGTCCGTAACAAAACAAAATAGTTATCTTTTCCAATAAATAATAAATTATTAATTTTAGTGGGCATAGCGTGAATTCCTGAATAAGTGCGTCCAGGAGACTGGGTAAGATGGCCTTAATGAGGATATAGGGGCGCAGCGCCTGGGAGATTTAATCAGTTTAGCACTAAAGATGCGGCTCATAGAAGACTACTGTTTCAACTTTCACATAATGATTGAGAGTGGGCAATGTCCCTTCATTTCCGTGTTATTTTATATGTCTGAACCCCAAATATGGAAAGGGATAATAATACAGGCCATATCCCGCATTCATTCCACCGTGATCGACGCACATGGCTGCTGCTTTAATTTGGCTTGTGTTTATACAAACTATTCAGACTATACTCATTATAGGCACTACGATATAACGGCGTGACAATGCCCCGGCAAGTGGGAGGAGGGGGGGGGGGGGGGGGGGGGTGGTACTGGAATTATTTTTGGCGGGGCTGTGCCTCAGCCAAATTCGAAACAGGGATTGTCTCAAAACGGGGTTCTTCGGAGCGGGGGAGGGGGGGGGGGGGTTGTCTCAAAATGGGGGTTTTAGAAGCGAGGGGCGCTTCAAAACGGGAGTCTAAGTTTACCAATATACACGATTCCCCCCCGCCCCCCCCCCCCCCCCCCCCTCTACCCCGGGACATTTAAAACTATTATGTTTGTCCTCCCAGCTACGAACTAACTTAATAAATACTACGTACCATCCATATCAGTACCGCTTGGTTAGTCTTAAATAAACTGCTTCTCATGTAAAACGAATATTTTGTCGTTTTCATAGTGTGTGAAAAGAACACCGTATCGATTGTGTTTTGAGGCTGATGCACATTTCTTTAATTCCTGGCTCTTCTGGCCTGCCAATCAACCACCCTAGGATAATACGGACTTTTCGCAAACGTGAGGACGACGAATAGTAGGGTGGTTAATGGGTCCGTGACTGCATTTTGGGGTACGATTGTTTTACTTGACATACATACTCCTTGGATCAAAAGAAGAAAATTCGTCCAAAGAGACGCTCTGTATCTATGCAAATTAGGCCTAATTTCCATAATTGAATATGATCTCTCAAATATATCAATAAAAACACCACTTTTATAGATATCCCATATCCCAAGTAAAACAATTGTACCCCAAACTGCAGTGAACACCATATTTGTGGCCCCTACTAGAAGAAATTACGTCATTTAGGCGAGAAATTACGTCACTTACGTTCTCTCTCGTCGTCTGGCCAATCTGAGCACTAGTTCATGCCCGATTTCAGGTTCGTCGGAAAATCCAGTACACCGTCTTCAGAATTACGTAATCAGAGAATTATCAACATGTATGTGTGTGTGTGTGTGTGTTTTATTCGTGTGTATGTGTATGTGTGGTGGATTATGTAACTGGTGTATTTGTGTGTGTTTGAATGTGTGCGTTTGTGGCTGTGTGTGCGCATGTGTTTGTGTGTGTGTTTGTGAGTGTATATGTGTTTGAGTGGGAGTGCCTGCGTCTATGTGGGAGTTTTATTAATGTTGTGTTTGTGTGTATACGCGTGTGTAAGGGTTTGTGTTTGTGTGTGCGCATGTGTGGTGTGTTTGTGTGCATTTGTATTTGTTTGAGTGCGAGTGCGTGCGTGCGTGCGGGAGTGGATGTTTGTGCGTGTGTGTGTGTGTTTGTGTGATTGAATGTGTGTATATATGTGTGTGTGTGTCTGTGTTGGAGTTTGTGTATTTAAGTGTTCGGTGCGCATGTGTATGTGTGAAAGTGTATGTATGTGCATGAGTGTTGACTAAAAGCGAAAATGGTTGAAAGGCAGCGAACAGGTAGTGAACAGGACGGGTTGACTTATGCGTATGACGTATAGACTCCGTTGATAAGCTTAACAATAGTAACTAGGTCCGACAAGCTAAGTATGCCGGAGCTTGACGGACCTAGTTACTATTGTTAAGCTTGCCAACGGGGAGTATTACGTCATACGCATATTATTTGCTTATACAGGGTGGCCCACAAATAACGGAACGGGGTACTTTCCATTATAAAGAAACGTACAGACTAGGTTCACTGGATAGATAATCTTTTAAAAAGAAATTTTATATCAACAACAGTAATTTGGTCAAGTAGTTTTTTGTTTGGTATCTATCCAGTGAACCTATTATGTACGTTTCTTCACAATGGCAAATACCCCGTTCCGTTATTTCTGGGCCACCCTGTATACTTACAGAAACTGTCGTTTGAGGACGGGAAACTCGTTCTCGTCCACACTAGCGAAAAGACCCCAATACCTTTTCAGCAATAAGACACTGTACATGGGTTTACGGAGGACCGTGGAATTTCATGAGGGGGAAGAAGTAAAACAAATAAATTTAATTAAAAAACAGTTCAGACAGCCTTAAATCAATACCATGTTTTCCATTTTCCTGGGAAGTTTATATTTTCTGAGGGGCACTTTTTTGTTGGGGGGGGGGGGGGGCACGGGGGCACGTGCTTCCATCCCGGGCCTTATTGTTATGCCCCTGTTAATATTTATTATTTTAAGATTTTGTTTTCGCAAATGGTGTGATTAAACATAAGTTATTTATGTTTAATGATCGCTAATCATAATCGTTATGTGTTAGGTAAGCCTGTACGCAGTGGCGTAATGAGCAAAAACTTGGGGGGCAAAACCAAATCAGCATCATAGCCGGATATTGCGAGGGAGCGAAGCGACTGAGCGGGGGGAGGGTTTGGAGGGGGTGTCCCCTCTCCCACGGTAGGGAGCTTTTGCATTTTGGGACTTGAAATTGTGCCATCTGATGCATACCTAGAAAGGAAATTCTGACTTGACACCCTGTACTATAATGTAGGTAAGTGCGTCATGATTCTACCGACCAGAACTAAATGTTTTATGCGGCGTTCCCACTGTCATGCGATTAGTTACGATCTCCACGATTGGCCATTCGTATCTGATCGTGAAGTAATCGTGGTGTTCGTATCAGATATTATCAGATCGTAAGGTCAGTCGTGGCAATCGTGTTGATCGTAGGACATTTTTGGAACGGTTCAAAAAATTTCTACGATCAACACGATTAATTATCGATCGTCATCATCGCATCAGATCGTATTGGATCGTAACAAAGCGCATCTAATCGTGCTTCCAAATCGTGGTGATCGGGATCAACCTTGGACAAGACAAACACCACGGTCTGTTAAGATGTGATGCGATCTCCCATGATCTGTCACGATCTATATATATATACGGCGCTCTGTCGGGTACCATTGTTCACGACCTAACACGAATGACTCACGAGCAGATATGAGTTGATACGGGTAGATACGAGTAAATGCGAGTAGATACGATTAGTCACGCTTTTCACGTACGTTCACGATCTGTTATGAGATATCGCGCCCATATTAGTCCAGTCAATATATGGTCTTGACCTCGGCAAAATTGCAACACGGGATTTTTTTTCGGAATTATGTTCAGGAAACTCCCCTTAACAACCAAAAAAAAGTCCCAAGAAATCGAAGTTGCGGAAAGTGGTTTAATTTGCATAATATGCAAATTAGGTATTGTTTGAATGTAAAAATATTAAATTAATTGTTTAAAAATATTTATATACTTTATTGACGCCAAAAAAGTATGGCAACCCAATATTAGGATCATAAAGTACACGATGAACGCATACCCGTACTAGTAATTACTACATAATTAGCATAATATGCAAATTAGGTATTGTTTGAATGTAAAAATATTAAATTAATTGTTTAAAAATATTTATAACCTATATTGACGCCAGAAAAGTATGGCAACCCAATATTAGGATCATAAAGTACACGATGAACGCATACCCGTACTAGTAATTACTACATAATTTGCATAATATGCAAATTAGGTATTGTTTGAATGTAAAAATATTAAATTAATTGTTTAAAAATATTTATAACCTATATTGACGCCAGAAAAGTATAGCAACCCAATATTAGGATCATAAAGTACACGATGAACGCATACCCGTACTAGTAATTACTTCATAATTTGCATAATATGCAAATTAGGTTTCCCCCAAAATCAAATATTCCATATTGTTGAACAAATCAAATAGACTTGATCGAGTGGATGCAAACGATAAAGCCTTTATATGTTTAAGGTCAGATATGAAACAGGTTAGGGTGACACGCAATCGAAACATTAGCATCATTGGTACTTTGCATATTATGCAAATGAGCTATAGTTTGATTGGATCAATATGAAGTTCTGTATTGTTTAAAAACTAGATGCACTATCATAGCCAGAAGAGTGTGCACATCTTGTATCAAAAGCCAATATACCATAACACACGGTGACACGTATATCAGTTCAACATAATTTGCATATAATTTGCATAATATGCAAATTAATGTCCACAAAATGGTAAAATATTGCACATTTCTTTTCAAAAAACGGACTTGATTGAGTGAATACAAACGATAAAACCTACATTTTCAAGTCAGTAGTAGCAGCAAGTATTTTTGTTAGACATCCTACCAAAACAGTAGGCCTGTAATTAAAGTGCTTTGCATTATGCAAATGAGCTATTGAAACGGTTACTGATAATTTTAGTTTCGATGTAACTTTGCATTTACAAATGAATGAAAACTATAGGCTACAGAATGGTAATCAATTTGTACCAAGTTCAACGAACACATCTATCGTGATAGATGATACATAAATTGGGGATATTATTCCTATTATTAGTATTTATCTGCATATAGATTCCCATGTTTCATTGGTACAACGAAATTTCAATGAAGATTTGCATTTAGAAACATAACAGGTCAAACTGTTATAGTTATGTATACAGTTTTCACAGTAAAGACATAACTGCTCATATGATATCGAGAAATAATAATAGCGTAACTTGCTTTGAACAATGCAAATAATTTAGCCTTTTTTATATTATAACATTCTAGGTTTTAAAACTGTTGAACAAAAGCGTATAACAGCAGAGATTTTCTTTCAAATTTCAGCAAACATAATGGCATGTTGTCCGTACAAGTCAATTGCATCATTGCATGCTAACATGAAAGTCGACAGCGAGAATGATGGTCATTTTAAGCCCGGGGGGGGGGGCAACTCAACTATATTGCTGTACACACGGGCGACCAAAAAAACGCGTAAAAAGGGTCCTTTTTGCCGATCATGACGCGTCAGCGCGCGTGACGCGTTTTCGGGTGTCATAAAGGCAAAATCAGAACAAAGGGTATGTTTGTGGAGTTAAACAAATCCCGGGGGGGGGGGTCTGTCCTCATAGAAAGGGGGGTATCATGCGTGACCAAGGACTTGCCAAAAGACACCCTAAGCGAGTATTTGCGTGGTGCAAAAAATACACCCTAAGTAAGTGTGATTATCGGTAATTTGATACCCTAAGCAAGTAATCAATTTTTTGTAACCCCTAAGCAAGTATTTTGATACCTAAGCAAGTAATCAATTTGTTGTACCCCCTAAGCAAGTTATAACTATTTTTGATACCCTAAGCAAGTAATCAAATTTTTGTAAACCCCTAAGCAAGTCATAACTATATTTGAAACCTATATAAGCAAGTAATCTTTTTTGTGTAAACCCCTATTAAAAGCAAGTGATAACTATTTTTGATACCCTAAGCAAGTAAGCTGAGTTTTTGAGACCCTAAACGAGTAATCTTTTTGAGACCCTAAACGAGTAATTTATCAGCCTAAAAAAGATACCCTTTTTCCTGATTTTGGGTGATTTTGAGACCCTATTCGAGATACTCGAGTATCTCGCCTGATCGTAAAAAAACACCCTAATTACTCGTTTTCTTGGTCACGCATGATACCCCCTTTCAATGAGGACAGACCCCCTCCCCCCCCCCCCCCCCGGGAAACAAATACGCGTTTAGGGTATCTTTTTCTCTAAACTTGTTTAATTGAGAGCAATTGACGTAGACCTAGTTTAGGGGTATGTTTTAGGGGTTATACTTGTTTGGGGGGCAAAATTGTCAAAAAAGTACACGAAAATACTTGAATAGGGTATAAATTTGACCAATGGATACAACTTGTTTAGGGTGGGTTTGAAAAACCTGTGGTCGCGCGTGTGTACAGCAATATAGTTGAGTGGGCCCCCCGGGATTTTGAGATTGTTTCCCTTTATCTGAGGAACAGGAATTGAACTGAAAAGATACAACAAACTATCTAGTTTAAAAACGTAAATGTTTTTTTTTTTCAAATCGTATAGTGCAGTAAAATTGAAGGATTCACAGGTTTTCACCCGACAGGGGCCGCGACGAGAACGCTCCTTTATTGGCCCCCCAAAATAATAAAAAACATAAATAAACAGAAATGACCAGAAATGTTAAAATATTTCTCAAAATGATATAACTATGTAAAATTATCCTCTTGTCATTTTATAAAGACAACTCAAATCTGCTTACCACATGTTTTGAAATGATGTGATAATGATTTCACATGTGAAAATATACTCCGGAACGTACTTTCATTCTGGTAAATGTTCTTGTTCTTTAGAAAAACACAATCCTTAGTTCGTTATATACAGTTAGGACAAGTCGCCCTGGTTACATATGTTATGCACAAGTTTTCTTTTTTGTTGTAATTATACCGAACTTACTTCAGAATCATATTTGTATACATTAATCCTGCTTAGGATAAGTTTGTTATATCATAACCTAAGAACATGTTTAGCGACTTATTATTTGTTTCTAACGTAGATGTTGCAGTCACACATGCATTTAAGCGGTCATAATTTATAGTCACTTCTATTTTTGTTTGTTTATCAAAATATGTTATAAATCAAACTTGAAATCGGTAAATTATAATCCTTGCTTTCTCCAGGACTGCTTCATACATATTTCTCTAAATAGAATATATCATCTTGCTTTCAAATAAAGTGTTATGATGAATAGGACATTGTCCTGCTGTCCATAATAATAATGAATTTATATAGCGCATTTTCCATATAGAATGTTCAAATGCGCTTGTTATTATGATTAATGAGTGTGTCTACTTTTAATCGTATTCAATATACATGCATTTGTTTTAACAGGCTTCATTTTTGTCAAGTTTAATGTGTACAAATGAGTTGACCATATCTCTTTGTGCCATCTACATTTCACTTAGTCATCATTCATATTCTATTGATAATGCTGATATGTTATTATTTTGAAACCACTGTCCATGTCCTCTTCATCGCTTTGTTGATGTGTCACTTATTCAAACCTTACTAAGCTTATCGTGTAAGTTTTTGTCAAAGTATATGTTTCCCTTGTAAAAATAAGCTATGAAAGGTTTATTTAGTATAATTTTGAAATATATCATTTATACAACATCTTGTGTGAGATTTCCAGTCTTGTGAATTAGCACAATTGTACATGACGGTTAACGTAACTGTATTATATGTGCATGTTATCCTTATACACATACATACATTTGTTTGTCCTTGTTTTTCATCAACAAATATCTAATCAATATGATTTTGACAATAATCAAATTACAGTGTGTATGTCTTCCTGCTCCACATGATCAACATTTCAGTTGTCGTCCATCAATAGAAATCTTTGGTGCTAAATAAGTAATCGACATTTTGACATGACATCAAAGAAACTTAAATCCTGGATGACGTACTTTTCAAACTCTGGCTTAAGAATTTGCATTATAAGTTATGGGTCAAGATCAATCGCAAGTCAATGTAGATGAACCTTCAAGGTGATGACCTACTTTTGGCAGGATTTGATAATAGATGCATAATATGCAAATTGCATCACAATGGATGGATTGTCTTGCTCCCATTGGGTGCCATAAACTTTGTCATTACCGACCTTGACAATAGAGGCTTTATTATTTGCATTCACTCAATGAAGTCTGTATTTGTTTTCAGAATATGAAATATCTACATCATAGGGCATCTTAAATTTGGTTAGTATGCTCCCATGGGAGTTGAGATGGTGCACACGATAGGTATGCGGGTTTGAACTGTACCTGATAACCAATTGCAAGGGTAATAACGCGCCTCTGAATAGGGCACCCAGATTCATGGCGCTCTATAATTTTCTATATTGATATTATTATTATTATTATTGTTATTTTTATGTCTTTTGTGGATCTTAATTTGCATAATTATCCAAATAATATTGGTACTAGTACTGATATATGTGCGTTTTAGTATCTTAGCTTTGGATAAAAGATTCGCAAACTTTTCTAGCTAAAATCATACATCTACATTTCAAACAACTGCAGAACTTCATTGGTCCATTTAAACAATAGCTCATTTGCATATTATGCAAATTACTTTGATAGTAATGTTTTGATTGTATGTCAAACTTTACCCTTTTTCATATCTGACCTTTAAAAAGATACTTTTTCATTTGCATCCTCTCAATGAAGCCCGATTTGTAAAAAAATATGAATTTTTTTCTTTTTTTGCGAACTTAATTTGCATATTATGCAAATTAAGTAGCTATTATTAGAACGGACGTGCGTTCATCGTGTAGTTTGGGATAACAATATTGGGTTGCCATACTTTTTTGGCGTTAATATAGTATATAAATATTTTTAAACAATTAATTTCATATTTTTACTTTCAAACAATACCTAATTTGCATATTATGCAAATTAAACCACTTTCCGCAACTCCGATTTCTTGGGACTTTTTTTTGGTTGTTAAGGGGAGTTTCCTGAACAGAATTCCGAAAAAAAATCCCGTGTTGCAATTTTGCCGAGGTTACCCCCTTATATATGCTAGATTGACTGGACTATATATATACCGGACAAGATTGAATGCGCCTCATCCAGCGATCTACACTTAAAGCGAGCACATCGTAACTGTCAACTTGCTCTTGCTTTTAATTTTGAAGCCTTTGAGAGATGCAGCTGCCCAAGGGTACAAGACGCAAGAAGGGAAAGGGCCAGACTATCCCACCCCCTGAGCCTGAACCAGTCCAGCCAGAGGCAGCACCAGAGGAGGATGAGGATACCACCCCCACCCAGAAAGCAAAGAGAACAAAAAATCAGTAACTGCCTTCACTGAAAAGCAAAAAAAGGAGAGAATCCAGTTCCTCATGAAAAATGAGGTCCTCTACAGCAAACGCCTTGCTGGTTTCAAGGATGTCACCCAGAAGGATGATCTCTGGGCCGCACAGGCTGCCACGATAGACACTACTGTGGCGCAACTTAAAACATGGTACACAAGCATGAGGACCATGATGGGCCGGCTGAAGAAACGCGCAAAGAAGAGTGGGTAAGGAGGAGATGTCATTACTGACATGAACATCACCGAGAAGTTGGTGTGGGATAAGTTCTCCTTTTTGATCCCTCACACTAAGACGGTGGATGCCAGAAATATGGCCTCCTTTGCAGCAGCAGCAACAAGTGCCACATGGCGTCATGAGGTAGTTCCTGAGTGCGAAAGCGTCATCCCCCAGGATGGAGAAGGGCATGTCTTGGTGGTCATCAGGGCTTGCAGTCAGAGGGCAGGGTAGGGGAGTCCTAGGGCTTCCTCTTCCAGGCCGTTGTATAGCTCAGAGTCATGTGTCATGTGTCATTTTCCACCAAGCTCGATACACACAAACTTACAATCTGCATCCACCATCGCTAGGATTGGTATCAGAAAAAGCCTTTGTAATTGTAGTACAGACATGCCAGTGTGGTGCGGCTTCTTGATAGCAATGTGTTTTTCATCCAGGGCCCCAATGGCGTGGGGGATGTTCCATCTCTGCTCTTAGATACGGCTGTCCAGGCTTCAGGGGTCACAGGTAGGCTAAACACCTCATCTTTGTACGCTTGCACAATTGTCTGGCACACTACTGGAACACCTCTGAGAAGCTGGACACTTCACACCTGAGGGCATACGCAAGGGACCGATAGTTGTTTCCAGTGACAAGGTGCCTCAATGTCACTGCCAGTCAGTCCAGGTGAGAGGGGTTGCCTGAAACTGGTGAGTTCACTCTCGATTGCTGGGGCCACCCTCTGCAAGACTTCACCGAAGAGATGTGATATTAACCTTGTGTATTCTTGGAACACTACTGGATCTTCCACCCTCAATTGGGTGTGTAGGAGGCTGGAGAACTGGCCAAGCTGTTGTCCCCTCTCCTCTCCTCTGTGAGCCATGGTCGCAATCAGCACTGTCTGACTGCAACTCTCCTGGCCCTTTGTGGTTGGGTTGTGGCGGGTCTGGCTGCTGCTCGTCTTCTTCCTCTCTGGCGATAATGTAAGCATACGATAATGTAAGCATGGCAGAAGTTGGGGATGATGACAACGTGACATTTGCAGTATTACTATATTATACTGCAAATGTCACGTTGTCATCATCCTCAACTTCTGCCATCATCAATGATTGTGGGTTGTAGCGTTCACTCTGTAGAATTGTTCAAGAAACAATAAAGTCCATGGTCAGTCGGGCTGTATAGCCGTCGGAGTCCAATCGTAGCTCAAATCGTGATCACTCTCGATCCTCATCGTGAAAGACATCGCGACCACAATCGTATCCTATCGCAACATAGCGCATTGGTTCGTGATGAACGTATCGGAAGGTATCCGAACGTATCTGCACGTACCCGATCGTCCCAAATCGGGGACCCCGATCGTGATGATCGTGTCACATCGAGACCCAATCGTGGACTCAATCGGGACAATCCTATCGAAACGTATATGATCGTATCTGAACGGGAGACCAGATCGTGTCACCTGAAATTGATCAATCGTGACCATATCGCATCCAAGCGCACCAGATCGCACTAGAACGTATCGACTCGTATCACCTCGTATCCAAACCTGAAATTTCAGAGAAGTTCCACGATCAGCTACAATCGTGGCGTTCGTAACGGATCGCACGACAGTGGGAACGCCGCATTATTTGTTTCATAAAGAAAAAAGAAAAAATATGCACCCCAAAAATAATAATCGCAAAGTGACATAATTATACAGTTCACACAGCGCATCAAAAGCCACATTGTTTATGAAAAACAACATGAACAAAGTATTCCAGTCGTAGACAAGACCGTTTCCCGAGGGAGGGGATGGGTGATGGTAGGGGGTGTCCGTCCGTGCATGGAAAGGGTGTTTTTGCATGTTTACTTGACATTATGCAATCTGGTGCATACCTAGGACAGAAATTTGACTTGACATGATGTAAAAATCCAAGTTATCTTGTCTAAAGAAATACCCTTTTTTCAATCACTGTTTTGTTTTGTTTTGTTTTGTTTTTTTTGTTTTTTTTTGGGGGGGGGGGTGGCAGGCACGCAAAATTAGTGTGTTGCACACCTTATTTGTATTATTGTAGTTGTAATATCCGACTATGTTTCTTATTTGTTGTTTTTTTCTTCAAATTATTTTGGGCACACAACTTTTTTCCGCACATGATAAAGCATATCCTTATGAATTATTAATATGCATCAATCGATGTTGGCAACATATTCAAGACTTCAGTGAAAACTGTGTGTGATACAATTACTAAATGAACCGCTACTCACCATATATTATGGAAAAAGAAAAGAAGAGTCATAAGAGGGGATTCGACCCCATAATACCTGAAGTGTTGGAGTCCACAGCGTGACCACTAGGCAATGGATACACCGCTGATGGTGAGATTGACCTCATTATAATTACAACCCTCAAACTCACCTGAACTCTTATCCTATAGTTATGAATATTACTGAGTAGTCCTTGACCTACATGGCTGCTTATGAATAATTCATTAGGATTTGCTTTAACATTTGGGGAAAATATAAAATAGACCCCCCCCCCCTCCCCCCACCCCTTCGCTACGCCTCCGAGTACATGTAGAGTCTTTTGTGTCGTTTATTTCACCACACAGAACATGTACATAATATGTCATACTTTTATTATATGCGCCTGACTGGTCGGAAGGGGGGAGGGGGGGGGGGGGGGGGGGGTAGGTAAATATCCATTATAATTAAGGTCTTTACGTTTTGTTCTTGGGGTGTATTCTGAAACCGATTTTAAGTTAAAATGTATTGTATCTACGTCACTGAAATATCAAACTGTACTTGCTAAAATATATATAGTGACGCGTAGCTATGACGTAGATACAATGAATTTAACTCAAAATCGTTTTCAGAATTCACCCCCACTGCTGGTATTATTGAAAACTGTATCTAAAACTGAAAAACTTTATCTAAACATGTATACATTATAGTATCATAAAATGTATGTGTGACAGTAGTGTTAGCCTCAAGGTCTCATCTGTAATAATTTTAAGCCAATACAACACTTTTGTATTAGGGGACAGCTACGTACCCTGCTGCTAGCTCGATTGCACCTATAATTATTTCTAGCCTTTTTTCTAGCGGATTGGACGCAGGCTAGGCCCTGTTAAAAAAAAAGTTGACAGAGATAATTAAGTAAAAATGATAATCGATTGCCTCAAAAACAAGCAGCTTTAGAAATAATATACACAAAATGGAGCAATCACTTATCTATTTTTACGGATGGATCCAAATCCCCAGAATCAGGGAGAGCAGCTGCCGCCTTTTATGTTTCTTACTATAATTACTCACAGTCAAAGGGATTACAAGACAATGCCTCATCATATAGAGAAGGAATGGCTGCCATTGCACTTGCTCTTGAATGGTTATGTCAACTCCCTAGCCTTCACACAAGAGTCGTGGTATGCAGTGACTCATTAAGCTCATTACAGTCCATACAAAATGGAATAATGAAAGAAGTTAATCTCCGTGTATAAGACGCACTCGTGTTTAAAACGCACCGCCAACTTTGACAGCAACCCCCCCCCCCCCCCCCGCCCCCCCCCCCGTTTTTTTTTTTTTTTTTTTTTTTTTTTTTTAGACACCCTGTATTTTTTTTTAAAGACAATAGACACCCTGTAGTGCTGTTGGAATGCTTAGTATACCACTGGTCTAGCATTCATCAACATATACATTTTCTCGCATAAAAATAGTGGTTAGTACCAAAATTGCACATTTATTTAACATTGAGTAGTAATATATGAATATTCATGAGCAGCATATAATGAAAATTCATGATGGTCATTAAATATGCCATGAACTAAAACTACTAACTACGATTATAAATATAAGAAAAATGTATAACCACTGGTTAGAAATGTGCATATTTAATGAGTACTGCTGCTCAGGAATGTATGAATATTCATTAGCAGCAGTCTTACTTGCTCAATAAACTTGCAATTTTTAACTAACTAACTTTTTTATATTTGAGCAAAAGGTATAACCTGCTGAATGCTTCAATCGGCATCAAACTCTTGTCATGCCCTAGACAGGACTAAGCATGACTCTACAGGGTGTCTAAACAAATTTAATTTTTTTTTTTTTTTTTTTTTTGGCCGTACCTGTGTATAAGACGCACCCCCCACTTTGAGAAATTTCCGACGATTTCCTTCAATTGCACCTTGCAGTATTCTTTTCTCAATTCCTTCAGTACTCCTAACGATGTGCCCAAAGTACTTTAGTTTTCGTTCCATAATTCCCCTTCGGATAGTTAAGTCTGTACCAATCTTGTTCAGAATCCATACATTCGTCTTCCTATCTTGCCAAGGCACCTGTAAAAGCCTTCTGTAGCACCACATTTCAAAAGCGTCAACTCTTTTTCTGTCGTTCTTTGTCATGGCCCAAGACTCACATCCATAGGTAGCAATGGATAATGCAGTTGCACGAAGAAGTCGAACCTTCAGATCAAGTGACAGGCCTCGGCTTTTCCAGATATGAGACATGCTCTGCACCGTTTATCTTGCTATTGCCAGTCTTCTCCTTATCTATGTGGTGCTCTCTCCTTTGACGCTTTGTTATTGATTATGGAACCCAAATATTCAAACTGACTGACTACTTCAGTCTTCTTTCCATCTATGGTTAAATCTTTGTTGTTGCTGTCTTTGTCGAATACCATTATTTTGGTCTTTTGAGTGTTCAATAGATGGTCTTTCTGTTCACTCGCCCTTTTAATACGGTTCAATGAGCTCCTCTCTGCTGCTACAAACTAGAGTAGTGTCATCCGCATACCTCAGGTTTGTAAACTTTGTACCTCCAAATTTCACTCCTCCATTGAAGCCATCCAGTGCCTCTCTCATAATGTCCTCAGAATATAATGTATAATAAAAAATGTTTGGAGTATACAGCCCTGACCTTCACCTCTGCCTATTTCAAACAGCTCAGTATCCCCACTACTGGTTCTCACTGTAGATTCTTGGTCCTGATAAAGATTCTTGATCAGTCCTATATACAAGGTGACTTGGGAATCCCATCTTTGTCATTGTATCCCATATTTGAGGGTGACTTACACAGTCGGATGCCTTACTGTAATCTATGAGGCACATATAGAGAGGGCGTTTGAGTTCTCTACATTCTTCGATCAAATTTCTGATGTTAATAATCTGATTTCTTGTCCCCCTGCCTTCACGGAAATCTGCCTGCTCTTCTGAGATCTCTTCTTTCAGCTCGACTTTTATTCTCCTGCTAATGATCTTCAGAAGTACTTTACTTGCATGACAAATCACGCTTATTGTCCGATGATTTGAACATTCTTTCAGATACCCCTTCTTTGTTAATGGTATGAATACAGCTCTACACCAGTCTTTAGGCCACTCCTTCTCCTTCCAGATATTGCAGCAAAATACGCCACATCAAATCAATCCCTTCTTCACCGGTAGCCTTCCACATCTCAGAAGTCAAGGTATCTAAACCAGGAGACTTTCCATCCTTCAGTTGTTTTATTACTATCTTCCTTCTGATCTTAGTGGAGGGGGCTCTATTTCATCTCTTTCCTCCCATCGTGTGTCATCTTCATTGTCCTGTGCCGCAAACAGCTTTATACTGTACTGCACCATCAGTTCTTTATGTCCTCACTATTTGTCAGTGTTTTGCCATTTTCGTCATTAATCACATCCAATCTTGTGGTCCTTTTCTTTGTGGTTTCTTTCACAATAGCAAACGCTACCTTGGAGTTGTTCATGTGACGTTATAGGTCTTCACACTTTCCCTCTATCTAGTTCCTTTTGTCCTCCTTAACACTACTTGTGACCTCTTTAATGAGTCTCGTCCATTCCCCTATATTGTGTTTTGCTTTTGCCCTCTTCCTCTCGTCTGATAGCTCAAAAGTCTGATTTGAGATCCATGGTTGTTTCTGTTTCCTTTTCTTTGGGATGTGATTCTTTGCTGCATTCTCAACTGTTTCTTTCATGTCTTCCCACAACTCATTGGATGTTTGTTCCACTTCATCCATTCTCAGCAACATCTCAAACTTGTTCTTTACTTCCACTGAAAATTGAGCAGGAATACGATCAACATCGTACCTTGTATAAGCTGTACCACTTGTCTTAGCCTTCTCTCTTAGTCTGAGTTTAGCCACACGCAGATGATGGTCACTGCCGCATTCAGCACTTGGTCTTGTCTTGACATTCTGGAGTGATGTCCGCCACCTCTTTTTAACCATGATGTAGTCTAGTTTCTCGCTCTATCACCTGGACTCATCCATGTCCACAGTCTCCTTGGGTGGTGCTCAAACCATGTGTTTCCAATGATGAAACTGTTGCCTCACATAATTATTCCTTTTATCTCCTCTCTCATTTCTGCTGCCAAGACCATACTTCCCAAAGCACTCAGATTTCTCCCTAGTTTGTCCAATCTTTGCGTTCCAATCACCCAACATGATGAGGAAATCTTTGCTAGGTATACTATCTACCACGTCTTGTATTCAGTGATTGCATCCTCTGCTGCATCTGCTATTGGTGCGTATACCTGAATGATTGAGATTTTCATGGGGTGCCCTTGCAGCCTTACAGTCATAATTCTCTCATTGATCGGGTTGTATCCCAAGACACATTTAGCTATAGCCTTCTCTATGATGAAGCCCACTCCCCCCGCGTTTTCTTCCACGTTCTTTCCCTGAAAAGATTACTGTATTTCCTTCGTCCGTTATTAATCTGCCTTGTCCGAGCCACCATGATTCTGAAAATCCTAAGACTTTAATATCATTTGCAGCCATCTCTTTCTCTACGATTTCCACCTTCCCATCTGACAAACCACGCACGTTCCATGTGATTACGTTGATTGGTTTTCTTAGAGGGGTGCTGTTCCTTTCCTTCTTGAGACCTTCAAGAACAGGACTTCCTTCAACAGGCTTTGATCCTGATCCGTCATCACCTGCAAGCGTACTATGAGCAGTATCTCTCTCTTCCCCATTAGCAATTGACGTATCACGGACTGCGGGACCCACCTTCTGATACCCACTTGTTTTGTTGATTTTGTACTCTCATGTTGACAAACGCGACCGATTATTAATGGTAGGTGGCCAGATCCTTCCATCGCAGTACAGAAGCCTAATCAGGACTCACCAATCCTCTCCTTATATATGGTGCAACCGCAAACCACAATCTACACCACCATGGAAGCCGATACTTACAAGCAACAATGTCAATTATGTCGAAAATGATTATTGTAATTCTATGGGCAGATTTATACTGATTGTTATTGATGTTCAATATGTATAATAACTCAATGTCTTTTTATGATAAATGTTTAATGATATCAAATGTTTACTTCTTACTTTAGCATTTCACCGTGCATATATTTAGTTTATAATTATGAATACTCATTGCATACTTATTTCCTCTTTAAACATTCTACATACATTCCTTTCATTTTCCCTCTCCCTCTTTTCTTCCCCCGTCTTTTTCTTTCATTCCATTTCTCATCAAGACTTGTTAATTACTGTTAGATTAGTATTCATGACTTATTAATCAGTGTTAGATTAGTATTCATGATCTTCAAACGTTCGCATTATTCACTTTTTATCCACTGTTATATTTGTTGATTTGTGGAATTGGGACGGAAGGCTTTTGTCCACAGTTATTCAGTTAACCTCTTCTAAGCCCTGGCATTCCAGTGGTTGCAATATCTTTACTTTGTTACACTTTTCTTGTATATTCGAATTGCCGAATAAAATGATAATAATAATAATCATGACGTTTAAAGGGACAGATCCACTTTTACAAAACGTCTGAACAGCTTTCAGTTGACGGATGGGGATCAATGTAACACGCAAAAAAAAAATCAGAGCGAACAGCCCTCTAATTTGGATTCTATGAATGAAAAACGAATGCGTCCCTCCATTTAAACTATATATCGGTCAATAAAGGAGTTCAACTGATTTAGCATAATATTACAACAATATAGTACTAATTCTCGTAAAGGTATTGTGAAGCCGACATTTGTTAACGCATGTCACGGAAAAAGATCTCAAAAAGAAAGAATATATAATTACATGTAGTCAGTTTAAGCGAAGTTTGGGTATTTTGCTTGGTAAACGCTCACACATTAGTACTTATGCGCGGCTCACGTAGCTAGCGGGGGTCATGTAGGGGTCATGCATACCGATCTAGCACTCCGTGAAATCTATGTACGAACTTACTCACCGGCCAAAAATACGTATGTACATAATTAACCGACGTCCCTCAGTTTATTCAGTTTTAGGTCTATAACTCCACGAAAAAGAGATTTCAAGCCCTAATTTTTTCAGGCATGCTATTAAATGACATTTCCTTTCATATAAGACAATAACCTCGCAACTTTTGAATTTTGGCTTGCAAAAGTGGATCTCTCCCTTTAAGGTAAACAAAAAGGTTTGGTCCGATGGAATGTTATCGATATATCGATAAATGTAATATCTGAAAACTAATAGTTATGACTGAACTATGCAGAATAGCACTAAGATATTTGAACGGCTATAAAGCTATTATCTATTCTTAAAATAACAACCGATAACTCAAGAGGTGGTCCTTTTGCACTTGGTTGCAACGTGATGCCATTTCATGTATGAGCTAACTAAGATTGTCAAATTAATAAATTACACGTTTATATTGTTGTATTTTAGTTTTCGTGGGCATTTCTACTTTTCAAAGCACATTTATCATTGGGCATAAAAGCATTATATGTATACTCTTAAGTTTAGTATCAGTTTCGATGATTGTTATTTTCACCATTATATCATCTTCAGGTTTACAGCAGTGCCAACAGTTTACAAGGATCCCATTCAGAAACAGTCGTTAGAGAAGAAGAGACATCATGGCAACTTCCTTGTACATTCTCTTAATCATGTGCAGTGTGGTGGCCAGTATTAAGCGTGAGTTACTCCATGTATAATCCACTACAGTATTATACTCAAAATCTATTACTAAGAGTATTAATGTAATTTGATGTAAGAAGGCAAGAAGCCAACATTTATTCATTCCAATTAAAGATAAAAATACAAGATATATATGAACAGATACATACATACATATAATGCATATATATTTTAACAAATTAGCATAAGCCATATGAAAATTAATAACATGAAATGAAAGAGAACTTTAAAAAGGCCACAGGGCCTTGAGAGCAAATTCTCAGGAAGATATATCACACAATTTTGGCACAATTAATATAATGATAAATCACAATCAACAACAATACAAAAATAATACAACAATATATTATAATATCAATAATTTTGAAGGAAATGGTGTTTAAGGGATTTTTGAATAATCTTAAATTAGAATGAGAACGAATAGTACTTGGTAACATATTCCAAACATTTGGGAGATTGAACCGAACAGATTTTTTCGCAAAGGTTGTAGTAACTTTATACATATGAAATGAATTACCTATGCCGGTCTCATATTTATGAATATTTTTTATTAAGACAAAACATCTCTGAAATATTTTAAGGTAATACATTTTGAAAATAATAAAAGTCAAGTAATAAAATGAAGTACAAAAATAAGTCATAAAACTTCAGAAAGTTCAACACTTTAAATAATGGAGCTGAATGAGCTAAGTAATCACTTCCTGTACAAATTCGCACGGCCTTTTTCTGTAACTTTAATAATTAATCTATATGGTTCAGACTGAGAGGAATTTCCCCATATAACAACACAATATGACAAATGGGGCAATTTCAAAGAATTATATAAAATGTTCAATGCGAACAAGGGTAGGTAATGCTTAAGTTGATACAAACTTCCAATGCACTTAGAGACTTTATTAATTATAAATTCACTATGTACGTTCCAAGTTAAATGTTTGTCTATAGATACACCGAGGAAATTAACACTATCTGATTTTTGTTACGGGTTTGAACCTATAGCTGTTTCAATATTTTGAAGTGTGTTTGATACAGGACTATATTTATTTAAAAAATGGAACAAAGTTTGTTTTTTAAAAATTAACTAAGAGTTTATTAAAGTAATAACTTTATTCAATTAAATTTCAATATTTTCTCTTATATTTTCATTGTCTGGTTGAGTATAAATTAATGTTGTGTCATAAGCATATGATACAAAATCAAATTTATCAGACGATTTAGTTATATCATTAATATATAACTAGACTTTGAATTCGTCACTTTGACGAATTAAGGTGATACATATGTGGAGCTGCTATACAGAACCTGGCACTATACCGTACCTTGTTCACTAATTGTCAAGGGTTTGTGGTTTTAAACTATACACAACAAATAAGGCAACTATAGAATAGTATATAAAGTTATAAAATGACACAATTTAATATTTAATTTCAAACTTCCAACAGTAAGTATCAATTAAAATGTATATATCAAGAATCATAAAACAAATAAATTAGGCATATATAAATCTTTAATTAAAGTAAAAACTATGCGTGTAGCCACTGATAATATTCACTGTGAATTCAATTTCATTGCCATATATATACCCCAAAAAGGAGAAATACTAAAATACCATAAAACCTTTGCGTGGTGCAATATTTAATAAGTACGTCAAGGTAATGTATAATATAATTACATACAAAACCCACTTGTTATACGCGTAATAAGAAACAAAACAAAAGAAATACTTAGATGGCCATATAGCTATGAAGCCGAACAAAAGTCCCGCGGTCTATGTTTAAAGATGATCTGCTGATTATGCGAATGTTTACATGCTGACTGATGAGATAATGATGAGTTGGTTGCCGCCACGTCCCAGACGTGGCTCCTGACGTTGTTTCTGTGCGCTGATTTGCTGACAATCGATCGCGTGATGAGCGTAGTGATGGTGGCCGATCCTGATCGATCACAAGTACTCTGTCGTAAGCCGACACCACTGCCGAGGCCGGCGGGAGTTCTAAAGGGCTGGCTCCCCTAACTCCGGCGGAAAATGGAGGTCCCGGATACGGCTATAATATGTAAACAAATTACCAAAAGTTCCCCAGTAATTCACATAAAATATTAATTCAAACATATATATATATAAAGGCATTGAATTAATAATTCAGGGTCAAATCGAAAGAGAAACACAAACAAACTGTCTCACTTAATTAAATAAAACTTATTCACACGTTGATTCCATATATTAAAACAATAAAAAGATAAAAAGACATCCTTAGAATTCATTTATATACATTTCAATTATCAATCCAATATAGAAAATTCCATCTAACCACAAAATTGCACCATTTAATCTTTGTAAAGCAAGCGTGAGTTTTATAACGTTCTCAATGTTACTATCGATATAGTCATTTCAATCGAATAATTAAAACTAGTATCGATAGTGAGATATACGTATCGATATATAAAAATAAAACACTGCACTTTCAACCTATCTACAACAACCATTAATACAACACAAAAAGAGAAACATTTCACAAATCAAAACAAAATCATATTACACATTTTGCCCAACCCTATTCTTCACCCCCCTTAATCAAATATGATCCAAAACGCTGTCCCAATTTAGGTTCCCAACTTGTAATAACCAGAATGAAAAGAACAAATATAAATAATATAAGTGTAACACATCAATTAATTATATTTAAAATATAAATTAATCACATAAAAAATGGCGCCCTTAGCGTGACATATTAAAGTGTAATGTTTTACGAATAATCTTCCAGGGTTATAAAACAATACCAAACACACATAATTTCGTTTGCGAGGCAATCGCCTAAAAACATCTCTAGCGGCTAGCTAACTTAATAAACAAAATCTTCACAATAAATAATTGATTACCTATTCACCCCGCTATCCCAAAACACACACACACACATAAATGTTCGTATGTACTTACTACTATATCCTGTATCCGAGTAAGAGCGAGGAAGGTGCCAACGAGGATCTCTCTGCCGGTTATCGCCTTGAAATGCTGAATATTTATTTACTAAAATGCTAGACCTCACTGTCATATTAGCTCCATTAAATATTCCAACTGCATTTACAATACCAGGCAAAGTAATAATTTTCACTCGTAAACCCGACACCTGCTCTCCGTTCCAACTCAAAATCGTATCTGCCTAATTTTCTCTCTACCCAGCTATTAATTGATTCTCCAAAACCGCGCCCCGGGTCACATGTGTTTTTCACCGCCAAATCTTTTTTTAAATCACGTCGCCCTCTGTCGACGGTGTCCCAAATAAATCGTCTTATTTATTTTTCACTTGTGACACTCCCTAAGTTTCTAAAAAAAAGTGTTAGCGTATGCATAGTGCACAGTAGAGAGCGCGCGCTAGCACGTACCTAGTCAACTTACATGCGCGCGGCGCGTACGGCCGCTCTGTACCCGCCGTCGTATACTGTATAGCCTGATGCCCTCAGTGGGGCATGCATGCATTGGATTAGACTGCTTTCGAAGCTGCTGCTAAACAGAACTTGCGGGATTGGGGCACTGACTCTACTTGGTCAGTGTAGGGGGGGGGGGGGGGGGGGTCCAGGGGTAGCCTCCGAAAGCGTATACTCATTTAGAAGTGTCAATATTATGTGTATTATGTGTATTTAAATGTTTTTTGAGCTTATATAGCACAGAAGCTTTTTGATGTTCAAATAGAGTCTTACTTTAGTTGCCATTGAGATAACATGGTATATGTACATGGACCGAGTTCAACGAGCACTTGGTTTAGTAGGGGTCTAAATTGGAGTTTAAGTGGCATGGCCCATAGAGGCTTTTTGTATTATCTCATATATTTTACGTCAGCAAATAACAGTTATAATGCTGGACAACATTGAGATTTTATTGAGGATGCTTTGTGTTGAATTTCAAACGAAGCCCGTAGTCCAGGAGCCCCCTGCAGTGGACGTAAATTGCTTAAAAAATAAATCACTTATCATTCTCCTGTACTGTCCACTTACATGAAAGACAATATCCTATCTATGAACTCCTTACTGAACGGGTTAGAACAGTTTGTATCAAACTGAATGTTTGTAACACAAACTTGCACCATATCATTACAATCTTAAAATGATGTTATATTTCAAAAGCAGCCGTTAAAACACAAGAGGGCGCTCTCTAAAAACTAAGTATAAAAGGTTTTTTTTGTGTACATATTTGTGAATATGATAATGCGTGAAAACTAAAACTCAATAGAGAGATCAATTAAAGGGACTTAGTAACATTGTCCAAATCTTTGAAATTAAATGTTAATTCTAGCGGTTCCCTCATACCTTGTAATATTCGTATTACCAATGAAATCATGGGACCGTTTTTTTCAAATTTCCCTTTCATTACAAAGATATGTACGATCGAAGTATTCAGATAAGAAAAACTCCGGTGGAGTTTTGAAACCGTGTACAAAGTGAGTGCAGTGAGTTAGTGAATATCACTTTGCATTTTCGGTCATTACTTGGCCATGCAATGTCCATTTCACTTGAAATGTTCACACAATACCCTGGAGGGGTGGACATATGAGATAACAACGATATGCATTGCATCAACCCTTCACATGTCAACACAGTTACTAGATCCCTTTAACAACTATTTAAACAATCCTTTGTTATATTTTCGAAAAAGTGTAAGAGTGGGTCCCACATTTATTCCAATATTTATTGATATTTCATCTCTTTCTGTATCGATTCAATGATCAAATAAGATCCGTTTATCTCTCTAAAAAGTATGCTCTTCCAGTATGCATGGTACCGTACAACAGTACGACAATACTCTACCCAGAGGACTTTACTGAAATTGGAAGAAGAAGAAATATATATTTGGCCACTACCTCACAAATTAATAATTTTTGAAGAGCCCTCTATAGCCAAAAATCTCTTTAAAGGACAATGAAATCCAGACAAATTGTTGAATGCACTATAAGACACTAAATAGGATGATTAGTCTCTGAAAATTGGAGCATAATCGGTCAAGAAATAAGAAAACTATGGCTCTTTGAAAATATCCATTTATTTCCATGAGTGACTCAAATTGGCAACGCACTCTGGTAAAGTTGTGGACTACTCCCCATATGTTTTGTACACAAAATTTAATTTTGTTTCAATTTTCTCAAAATATATGTTTACCCTTCGTTTGAGTTTAACATATGTTTTATAGAATACATTTATACACAACATATCGTGTGTTTGGGGAATGAAAAAATGTGACTATGAAGAAAACTGAGCGGAGGGGGCTGATCTAGTCGTAATTTGAGTCTGACATCATAGTCCAGAAAGAGTAAGAAAATGTGATTGGCGTCGGCACGGGGTGAATTGGGGGGGGGGGGGGGGTGCTGGCTTAACACAGGCTCTGTATTAAATAAAGAGAATATAAAGCTATAAATTCAGATTGGCGTAGCCACAGGGGGGGGGGGGCTTGCTTAATAAGGCTCTATATTCAATAAAGAGAAAATAAAAATACAAATTCAGATTGGCGTAGCCACGGGGGGAGGTGGCTTGTTTAATAAGGCTCTATATTAAATAAAGCGAAAACAAAACCATATTTTCAGATGGAGTAGCCACGGGGAAAGAGTATGGTGAGGGGGGGGGGGGGGCTCTTTATTAAATAAAGAGAAAACTATAATTTCAAATCCGCGTAGCCAAGTGGGAAGAGGATGGGGGAGGTGAGGGGCTTGATTAATAAAATAAAAAGAAAAACAACTATAAGTTTTACTTGCCGTAGCTAAGGGAGGGAGGGGGCGGGCTTGCTTAATAAAATCAAAAGAAAAACAAACAATGATTTCAGATTGGCGTAACCAAGGGGAAAGAGAATTGGGGGGTTCCTTTTATCAGGCTCTATATTTAATACAGAGAAAACAAAACTATAACTTCCGATCGGCGTAGCCACGGGGGGAGGGGGCTTGCTAAATAAAGGGTTTTTTATATTAAATAAAGAGAAAACTATCATTTCAGATTGGCGTAGCCACGGGGGGGGGGGGGCTTGCTTAATAAGGCTCTATATTCAATAAAGAGAAAATAAAACTACAAATTCAGATTGGCGTAGCCACGGGGGGATGTGGCTTGCTTAATAAGGCTCTATATTAAATAAAGAGAAAATAAAACCATATTTTCAGATGGAGTAGCCACGGGGAAAGAGTATGGTGAGGGGGAGGGGGGGGGGGGGGCTCTTTATTAAATAAAGAGAAAACTATAGTTTCAAATCGGCGTAGCCGAATGGGAAGAGGATGGGGGAGGTGAGGGGCATGATTAATAAAATAAAAAGAAAAAACAAACTATAATTTTTAATTGCCGTAGCTAAGAGAGGGAGGGGGGCGGGCTTGCTTAATAAAATCAAAAGAAAAACAAACAATGATTTCAGATTGGCGTAGCCAAGGGGAAAGAGAATGGGGGCTTCCTTCTATAAGGCTCTATATTAAATACAGAGAAAACAAAACTATAATTTCAGATTGGCGTAGCCACGGGGGAGGGGCGCTTGCTTAATAAGGCTCTATATTAAATAAAGAGAAAACAAAACTATATTTTCAGATGGAGTAGCCACGGGGAAAGAGTATGGTGAGGGGGGGGGGGGGGGCTCTTTATTAAATAAAGAGAAAACTATAATTTCAGTTCGGCGTAGCCAAGTGGGAAGAGGATGGGGGAGGTGAGGGGCTTGATTGATAAAATAAAAAGAAAAACAAACTATATGTTTGTATTGCCGTAGCCAAGGGAGGGAAGGGGGCGGGCATGCTTAAATGGGTAGTACAGTTTTGGTAAGGCTGAACCAAACCTGGACGACAGTAACATTATAAACTAATAGTTATAACTCCACCATTCTCGAAAGGTATACTAAATTACAAACGACTAAGTAAAAAGCCTGTTATCATTCAAAACGAGCCATTAAAACACAAGCGGGCGCTTTCTAAAAAGGCATTGGTTTCAACAATTTTTCATACAAAAGTATGCATGTGATGTTTTATTGAAATAATGATTTAATAGAGAGATCATCAACAACTATTTAAAAAACGCTTTTGAAAATTTGCGAAAAAGTGCAAGCATTTTTTTAATTTTTTGACAAATCATCTAATTATTTGGGCCCCAAATAATTATTAGATCCGATACATTTATTGATATTTTAGCCGTTTCTGGGTCGATTTTGACCAAATAAAGTTAATTCTGCCATTAAAATTGCATGTTCTCTCAAATTCGCCACTCAGTTTTTCATTACCTTACAAGAAAATTGTGATGTGCAGCGCCCTCTCTACCAAAACTAAACTACCCCTTTAATAAAATAAAATTTAAAACAAACTATAATGTTTGATTGGCGTAGCCAAGGGAGGGAGAAGGGGGGGGGGGGCTTGCTTGATAAAATCAAACGAAAAACAAACTATCATTTTTGATTGGAGTAGCCAAGGGCTCTCCCTTGCTTAATAACATGAAAAGAAAAAAAACAAACTATAATTCCTGATTGGCGTAGCCACGGGGAAGAGGAAGTTGGGGGGGTGGGGGGCTTTCTTAATAAAATAGAATTAAACAAAATACAAATTTTGATTGGCCTAGCCAAGGGAGGGAGAAGGGGGGGGGGGCTTGCTTGATAAAATCAAACAAAAAACAAACTATCATTTTTGATTGGAGTAGCCAAGGGCTCTCCCTTGCTTAATAACATGAAAAGAAAAACAAACTATAATTCCTGATTGGCGTAGCCACGGGGAAGAGGAAGATGGGGGGGGGGGGGGTGGGGGCTAGCTTAATAAAATATAATTAAACAAAATAAAAATTTTGATTGGCGTAGCCAAGGGAGGGAAGGGGGACTTAATACCATGACAAGAAAAATAAACTTTAGGTAGGGAAGGGGGGGGAGGGGGGGGGGGCTCGCTTACTAAAATGAAAAGAAAAACAAACTATCATTTATGAATGGCGTAGCCAAGGGATGGAATGTGGGGCATGGTTAATTCAGGGGAAATCTTGCACTTTCTGCCCATCTGTATATCGATTTGGGAGCCCCTTCCGATCATGAATAAAGTCTAGGAGCACCCACTGAACTCTACCCACTGGAAAGGGCGTCACGGTTGACGCACGGCCCCGCGCCTTCGCATTATCGGCCATTTTGCTTCCCTCAGAAAACGTAAAGTTTACAGTGGATTCGGGTTGATGTGTAAGCCTTATTTCTGCGGACTGAGAGTATTATTTTTTTATGCTTCATTCTGTCAAAAGCACCCAGAATTCCAGAATTTATAAAGAAAAAAGAAAAAGATCTGGAACCTCGTGGTAATGAAAAATTGATAATCGTAAGCCTACATGTAGTATTAATAAATAGCAAGTTCAAGTGAATTATTTACTTCCTATGGAGTAAACGGCTATTAAAACCTTAAAATATTTTACATGTACCACATATTGATGTGTGTGTGTGTGTGTAAGGGAAATTATTATACATGTACATATACAATTAAAGAATACATGCAAGACTTCGCCATGATCATACCAGTACCAGCCCCTAAATTATTCAGAAATTTTTTTTACTAGGGTTTTTTTTTTCTTTATGAATTCTTTTTTTTCTTCTTTTTTTATCCATCATTTTGCCAATCATGCCCTACCCCATTCCTCTCCGAATTGTTGATATTAATTACTAGTATTTTGGTCTGGCGATAGCCAGTAGGGATACTTAAATTCACATTGGAAGACACTCACATTAAGACATCATGAGAAAACACATAACTAGTCAATCAAATCAAATCATCCATATCGCACGTTACAAGTTCACACTTAAATTCACACCATATATACATTTGAGATTAGAGACCATTTTACTTTATGTACTTTTTAATATAAAAATAGCAATGATGCTTTAAAAAACAAAAACGAGTTGCATATTAGTATACAGAATTGCATATAGTAACATAGTGAACGATTATGAATACATTACAATGGCATAAATGACCATCAAATCTGACAACAAAACATTATTTCACTTCCACTGTTGTTGCAATACAATGGTTACATTTACATGTAACTTGGCAAAATCAGCACATTTGATAAAACCTTAAATTGTGTCGCTATAGAGTACCAAAGTGTGTCGTCATAAATGTTTTATTATTATTTTTTTTTTTTGCATTTCAGTAATTTCATGACCATATTTCGGTAGAGCATGCTGAAAACCCTCCTGACATGAATCGGTTCATAGTGTCCAAAGATATGACCCAATGAATATCTAATTAGCCCCACTGAAATACATGTACATTGGCCTGGTTCATAACTAAACCAGGCCAATTTACACTGATTTCAATGGGGCTAATTAGATATTCATTTGGCCATATCTTGGGCCCCCCATGAACCAATTCCCACAAAATTTGGGCTGAGACATGGTATTCAAAATGCAGAAAAAAAAGGTTTTTGTGACATCATTGCTTCTGTACTCTATGACTTTCATGAGAATTTAACTGTTAGAATGAGTTGGTATTAATAAGTTGTTATTTAATAAATTACAAAAAACCAACAGTGAAATACCCCTCATATTTCAAGCATGATGCAAAGAGCACACATATATGTAGCTCCAAATTAAGAAGTAACTTATTGGTTACACTGGACTTATGTTACATCAAAATTTTGTTATATCAGGGTTGAAAAAAAGAAAAAGAAAAACAAACAGTATGGGAGTGTACAAATCATTGGCTCTATAATGAACAACTAAAGTACTGCACAATATGGTACATGTAAAAGGCACTTCTCGCAAGAATATTTTCACATACTTCAACAGTAAATTATCAAGTTATATAAACACATCATATATTGGTAATTTCAGTAGAATTATGTAGTGCATGAATACATTCTAAGCTCATGAACTATCAACTGTACATCTGTTCATTTTATAGACACTTTCTCCCAACACATATCACGACAAATATACATGCAACAATGATGGTTATTAAAAAGATTCAGAACTTTTTTATGAACTTACTTTACATTATCTAGATACTCTTTTTCATCATTTTTGCACAATTACTAGGTATGATTTGGTCAGATTTACGTTTAAACGTTGGTTCTATACATTTAAAAACGTGAAAACGAAAAAGAAAAAAAAAAAAGAAAAAAAAAAAAATTTCCAAATTCGTAATTGTAGGAGCATTCGTAATTTCGTAAAATGGGGGTGGGAAATTCGTAACAATTACGAATTTTTCGTAACAGTTGGCAGCTATGCTCTTGGTGGTCACACAAACTGATTAAATACAATATCATTACAGAAATAAATTGTACTACAATCTAGTGTTGTCGCCGAGTCCCGGGTACCCAGGTCCCGTCGAAAAATTGATACTCGATTTCCAGAAAAAGGGGAAGTCCCCTCATTGAACGCAAGAACTTTTATGTATATTCAATTGACAAAAAAGCAGCGCATTTGTGACAATAAATCATCTTCTAAATTACAGCAAATAAGTATATGAATTCTATTTCACTTGAATGAACAGTTTCCTAGCTTGCTAATTGACACGCCGATCATGGAATCAACAAATGGGAAAATTTCGGGTACCCGGGACCTGCTCGAAAAATTATTGCGAGTCCCGGGTAATAAGAATACCAGAAAACGACAACACTACTATAATCGCATTTTAGTGTTAAGATTTCATTTTCAGGATTCAATCTTCAATCCCATATTTCATGTCATGCTTTGTTTTTTAAAAACTTTTAAAATAATTTTTCTAGTGTCAGCCTTTAAATCCAGCTCTAAAATATGACGCAATTATTTTACCTTATTGAAAAATGGTTGAGGAATACCAAGAGAGCCAGAGGGATGTATAGTTTGTGTAGATTTCTCTGCAGTGATATGTGCGAATTAGAAATTTTAAAACTGGTCTGGCTGCAAAGTTAATTACAAAACTGTCAAAACAATATGAATTAAATACCAATTTTTGTGACCACATTTGTGACCCAAGTTCAACTGTCTCATCTAGCCTCCGCTTCAACTTTCTAGGAGAGTCTGTTATGGCATAGCTGTGCTCTTTGAAGGTATCATGGTGAATGGGCGTTGGTGGACAAGTGTCTGTGGGGGACGAAGTTGGGACATCTGCCTCTTGGATGATTGGTGTCCTTTCTTTTGGGAGTTTCCGGCATTTAGTATTCTGAAATACAAAATTATAAACAAATAAAATTAAGTTTGAGAATTATGAACACATGTAAAAAGGGATAACATGGTGGATTGGTGATTGTTATACGTGTGTCTTTGTTTTCAAATAGATCAGTTTATGCAACAAACCAGTTGGTAAATTGAGAAAAATTATTACAAGAATTTTATATAATATCTAGATAAGTGAGAAATCCTTTTTTATATTTCTACTAAATAAATAGAATGGAAAACAAATATGACATTTCAATTTCATCATATTTATTGGATTCTTTTTGAGTTATTTATATTTACTAAATTATATTATACATTTGCCTGACGACAGCATATCAAACTAGCACCAAAACTTCAGTGCATGAGGAAAACATGCAACTGTTAATATCATAAAATGTATTTGGTTATGTAGTGATTTTCACATTAATTTTCATGATTTCTATAAGCCCAAGCTGTATCACCTCTAACTTGCCTTCACCACTTCCATTTCTTTTACATTGTTGTATGTTGTACATTATCAAAATAATTTTGTTTTAATACTTTCGACTGATCACTTAAGGCAAGCTGTGGAAAAAAAAATCTTGCACAAATTCTTATTTATGTAAATCATACCTTCTGAAGATGATCAGGGAAGTTGAATATTGTCGGCACTGCATTCTGTCGCAAGCGAACAGTCTGTCCAGTCCGGTCAAAACTCTCTTCAGTCATGAAGTGGAGGGAACAGAGGTTCTCCATTGTCTGAAAAGAGCTGCATCGCTGTGTGGAAATCTGAAAGAAAATTAAGGGTAAATTACCATATGTTACTATAATGGCAAGTAAATCGGAGTTCTATAGACTGTAACAATTCCAACTTCAATCAATAGACATGTCAATGTATTGTGCATTTGTTTGCAAAAAATGGTCTTGAATTGAAGTTGGACTGTGAGTTTCCGATTGGCCAACACAAAAACGTATTGTTGGGAGTATACAGACGCTAAGAAATCCATTATCATACCTGTGAAATGTGATGCCTTTCTCACGATTTTCACGCACATCACGAGTCGTGCAGTTGATTGCAGCACAAAGGCGGCATCTTTGATTACTCCTTGCACATTCTCTCCACGCAGCTTTATAAAGAATGATGCTCAAATTGATAAAAATTAAGAAGAATTTTGTCACGAACCAGACCACACAAGGGTATGCTTTCGGCGTCGATCGAGCGAATGTTTTGGGGGAATCAAAATGGCGGTTTCTGTACTTCCGGTGGGGCCAAGCCTCTATGTCCACTCAGCGTGCAGCAGTCGATCGAGCCCTTTCCAGTGGGTAGAGTTCAGTGGGAGCACCGCACCCCTCAGAAGCATGGGGGCTCCGTCCTTCTTTTTGGGAGCCCGCTCTAAGCACGAAAAAATAATATTAGTTTCATAATATTTACTTGTAAAATCATGCCCTTATCAGCGTGTTCAGGCAAAACCGCATTCTATAATTTTTGTCAAAACATGTCATTGTCGGACATAAAAGTGGTGGAAACCTCTCTCCTTGTTGCTGTGTGCTTGTAAGGTGAAAATGGAAACAAAAAAATTATCATGAGTTTTCTGGCAACTATACCGCTATATGATGTAAATGATAAAGTGGCCTTGTAGTATAGTTGCAGGTGGGGGAATTGAGGGGAGGGGGTGCACGTGTGACCCAAATAATTTGGTCCCCAAAATAAAAAATAAAAAACAAGTTGGGAATCTGTGTAAAATTAAAGTAAAGAAGAGGTTTGCCCCCACATCCGCCAGACCACGCTCCACCATTGATTTAATACATGTTTTGTAATATGTTATGTTATTGTTGTAATCAGGACCTCGCCGAAAATAGCAACATTGCAGACCATGTATTTCTAAATATACAGTTTCGGAAATAATACTTATAAACAAATCAAGATTTTGATAGATAGATAGATAGATAGATAGATAGATAGATAGATAGATAGATAGATAGATATCGTGTAATCATATTTTATGTTTTTACTGAGGTGATAGTTTTCTTAAGGATGCAGCTTTTATATAAGGCTCTGCCTTTCTGCTGCATCTCTTTGCATTTTCATTGTTTATTGAGTGTGTAGTATTCCTATTTATTGTTTGTATTTTATATGTATGTTTTTATGGAAATGCTGAATAAATTGAAATTGAAATTGAAATTGATTATAAATATATAGATTGATAGATAAAGAGATATATAGATATATAAACTATATAGATTGATCGATTGATTGATTGATTGAATTGATTGAAGTATTTGAAGATATGCGTTATTCCGCTTGTACTAATATTCATGGGCTTAGATCTCGGCGGATGGGGGGCTCCCAAAAAGAAGGACGGAGCCCACAGGCTTCTGAAGGGGTCACCAAAGAGTTGGGCGTTGCCCCTAGACTTCATTCATGCTCGGAAGGGGCTCCCAAAGAGATGGACAGAACCCCGGGCTTCAGATATACTTGGAGGGGGCTTTTAATAGATGGACAAAGCACCCGGTCTTATGCTGAGAAATGCTGAGAGGGGGCTCCTTAAAAGAAGGACGGAGCCCCAGGATTCTGAAGAAGTACGAGCCATAACATCCTTGACCGAACAGATGAAAGACAAATGGTTCGCCGATTACGTGGCGAGAAGTTCCAAGTTGTCTGCATTCACTAAACGACTTGAGTTTGTGACGTCCCAACAGTGGTATGGCTCTTACCCATTAAGATGACATATCTCTAGTGTCCAGGCGGAAATCTTCTGGGCTCCCTAGTCCAGGGACGTCCGGTAAATCTCGGTTACATGGTATTGGGTGGACACTTGGTAGTTTGTCTTGCCATGTGACCATGTTAGAGGGATTGCTGATGTACAGTTTGGCGGAAGTCGTTGATTGCATAGTGTTTTCTTCATAGTCGGCGGAGGCTCCTTTTTGGCATTTCCGGTTTCTACGGCACAGGTTAAGCAATTTGCTATAATCTGTCCTGGTGGTCAATGGTAGACGTCCTAGAGATAATCTTGGCTTTAATTGACCCTTCTCTCGATGACATCTGAGGACTTTACAGACCTTAACATGCAATGATCCAACGAAATAGTGGACATTTCTTGTTGACACCCCTTCCTGGTGGAGCACAAGCATCGTTCGGCGGGTAGCCAATGGCATTGGACCGGGTATGGCCTCGAGAGCCTCTGTGCCAATTTTGGTTGAAAATCTCACGGCCAACTTTGAGAAATGACCCATAACGATGACTCGTTCGACATACGCTTTGGAGAAGGAAAGGGGCCAATCATCAAAGGTCCTGCCTTTCAAAGCTCAAAACAAAAGAATTCATTAATTAATGCAAATTCATGCTACCATGTATTGTACATTGGTAGTTTGAAAACATAATGTAATGATTATTTTTAGTCTAAAATGATTCATTAGGCGCAAAAAAACAGGGAAAATAATAAAGTAGGATCTAAAAAAATAAATATTCCAACATTATGACCAACAGTGTATAAATAAAAAAAGTGCAAGTGACCTAAAATAGAGCCTTGTGGCACTCCACATTTATTGGTTGAAGTTAACGACGAATTAAATCAACAAATTGCAAAGTGATAAAACAACCTTAATTAATGTCTATGTCATAAACATGAACTACAAGTATAATGCAGAGTCTCAAAATGATAAACTAAATGATCATATTGACAGATAATTATTTCAAGTTATAGAAAGACAAATATTTCACGAAAAGCTATATTTGTGCCCTAATCTTCTCAAACTATAGCTCTTAAAGGGATATTTTAGTTTTGGCTATATAGAGTGCTTCAAAAACTAATAATTTGTGAGGTAGTGGCCAAATATATTCTTCTTCTTCTTTCAATTTCAGTACAGTCCTCTTGGTAGAGTATTGTCGTACTGTTGTGCGGTACCATGCATAATGGAAGAGCATATATTATTATTTTAGAGAGTTAAACGGATCTTATTAGATCATTGAATCGATACAGAAAGAGCTGAAATATCAATAAATAATGGAATAAATTTGGGACCCACAATTCACCAGTTAAAGAAATAGTTGAGTTTTGGTAGAGAGGGCGCTAGACTACTTTTTTTTTGTGTGAGGTAATGAAAAACTGAGTGTAAAATTTGAAAGAGCATAATATTTAAATAATAAAATCATCTTTGTTTGATCAAAATCGGTTCAGAGACGGCTGAAATATCCATAAATATAACAATTTGTAATAAAGCTGGGGCCCCAGGTTTATTAGAGAATTTTGAACCAGCCGTTACATTTTTTTTTTAAATGCTTCCTCTTTTCAAAAAGTTACAAAATAGGTATTTAAATAGTTATTGGTTATTTATCTATCTAATCACTTTTTCAACAAAACATCACATGCACAATATTTTATTCAAAATGGTTGAAACCGATGAGTGTTTAGAGAGCGCCCTCTTACGTTTTAACGGCTCTTTTTGAATGATAACATGATCTTTACTACGTCATTTGTAATTTTGTGTTCCTTTTTAGTTATAACTATTAGTTTGTAATGTAATGATGCAGGTTTTGGTTACTAAAATTCAGTTTCACCAAAACTGTACTCTCCTTACCAGAACTCAACTATCCCTTTAAGGAAACAAATATATAATGCCTACACTTTTTAGAAAATATAAAAAAGGATTGTTTAAATAGTTGTTAACTGATCTCTCTATTTTCACGCATTATCATATTCACAAATATGTACAAAAAGGGTTAAAACTTTAAAACAAAGTTTGTAATGGCTGCTTTTGAAATATGACATCATTTTAAAATTGTAATGATTTTAAATGAGTATACGCTTTCTGAGGCTACCCCTGGACCCTCCCCCTCCCCCCCCCCCCCCCTACACTTGTAGATGCGCATCTACTACAAGTATTCAGACAATGGTTTGTATAGGTGCTATTGAAGTGCATTAATGCATATCATTGACCGAGGTCCGTACAAACCTAATAATGGCGGCCTCCAGTGTTCGCGTAAATAGTGGTAAGGACGATAGAGTTTTCACATTTTTCTTCCAAAGCAGAAATCTGAGTCGGAGTAATGTTACATATAATAAACAGGAATACTACGATGTAGAATTTGAAGTAGTATAAACTCTTTTCTTGAGTTGCATTGCTCAATGAAATTTTATCTAGTTTGTATGTCCAATGTTGGCTTTCAGATTTGGAGCGTTTTCGTGCGTGAGTGTTATGTTATGAAATGGACCTCGAGTGTTAGTTGTTCTAAAAGTCTACACAGATTCTTGAAAGTGCATTATTGGACCTTTGAACCTAATTTACATATTTTAACGCCATTTTCATAATCCGACCTTATCTTATGAAAAGTTCATTTCATTGTAACCTACATGTGTGCTTAATGTCATGTCCATGGCGTACGTGGTTATTGAGCATTCATGCTTGATATAGTTTACCTTTGACGATAAATATGACAATGTAATATGCATTTTCGCGATTTTGTGTTAATTTATGAAATCTACATGCGGAATTTCAAGTTGATAGCATAATTCCTTCAGCAGTTATAGGTCGAAAGCATACGTTTGGGCTAACCCTCAATTTGTAACAGATTTGGACTCTTATTTCGATTCAAAAGATTCATCAGGATCCAGTGAACAAAACGAAATGTTATGAATAGATTGCGAATAGAACATGACATCAGCTACGATATTTCAAATCATCACTTTATTAGGCGAATTCCGCCGACAAATAAAAGGAAATACACATCCCAGGAGGAAATCGACCATTGTGAGATATGGGCAGAAGTCCGCTGTGATCGATTTTAAAATCGATTAAAATAGGTTCAAATTCCCATTTTCAAATTAAACCCTCAAAATGATGACGTCATAACATTTACTTGGCATAAATGAGGTATGAATTCGTATCTACAACTCATAATCTTTTCGAATATTGAAAACAAAATTGGGGGTTTATGCAAATTTGCGTGCGGGCGTAATTTTGTCTTTGATGCGCGTGTACTCCGTTATTATGAGTCAACGATGAGTCAAATTTATGGAATGTGTTGAGGAATGTACCAGAATTACAAAACCTAGGTGTAAAAACGATACGTTTCTTATTCATGGGCTTTACGCGCGCAAATACGCGCGGCAGACTAATCACAATTGTAGAGAGACACACTTCAGTGCTTAAATTCCTATTGTCGGATAACAATGACCGCATTACCTTTAGAGCATAACCTCAGCTACAACATATCGAGGTTTGGGAGAACATTGATGGAGATTAAGCGAGATATGGTCGGAAGTCTGCTGTGATCGATTTCAAAATCGATTAAAATTGGTTAAAACTCGCATTTTCAAATTTAACCCTCAATATGATGACGTCATAACATTTACTTGGCATAAATGAGGTATGAATTCGTATTTACAACTCATAATCTTTTTGTATATTAAACACAAATTGGGGGTTTATGGACTTTAACAAAAGTTATTGCCGAACCAAAAAAGTTGTTTTTACTATATTCTGCCAATTTGCGCGCGCGCATAATTTTGACTTTGACGCGCGCGTACTCCGTTATTATGAGTCAACAATGACACAAATATATGGAGTGTGTTGAGGAATGTACTAGGAATGCCAAACCTGTGGCGTTCCTCAGGGTTCCGTGTTGGGAACTACCCTGTTTTGATGTATATAAATGATTTGGCAAACTCAACAAATTATTTTAATTTTAGACTTTTTGCCGATGATTCTAACTTGTTTCATACATTTCCGCCGAGACTGAATTCGATTGGATATAATTAATGTGCATCTAGATAAGGTGTCCATATTGTGTAAGGTGAATAAACTTATAGTGAATCTCTTAAAGATTAATTATTTGTTAATAAGAGGGAGTAGGCGATCAGTAGTAACTCAAGGGGTACTAACAATAGCAGGGACTGAAATAGCCCGGGTTGATGTTGCATCATTTGTAGGAGTTTTTATAGACCAACACTTGACGTGGAGGGTTAATAAGTGTATTAGGAAAAAGGTTGGTGTTTTATATAGATTAAGACAGTTTGTGCCAAGGTATATTTTATTGTTATTGTATAAAACGTTATTCCAACCGCATATGACATATGGAATTGAGGTTTGGGGAAGTAATTATGAAATACACATGAAGTGTTTATTATTAAGCCAAAAGATGGCACTAAGAGTCATAACATTTAGTCCCATTAGGACTCATTCAAAACCGATATTTCAGGAGTTACAATTATTGAATGTGTATCAACTCCATAAACTATTTATTTGTGTTTTTATGTATCAATTATTGAATGATAAATTGCCTCAGTCTCTAATTCAGTATTGCTGTTTTATAGAGCACCAATATGAGACTAGACAAAGGAAAAGTAAGAAGTTGAGTGTGCCTAAGGTAAGGACTACGCAGGGTAAATTTTCAGTGTCATTCAGAAGCACATGCTTACCACTATCTGTACGGAGAAAGCATCAGTGTCTTGCTTTCCTAGAACTCTAATATCACAAATGTTAATAGAATAATTGTTTTTAACTTTTAACCGAGGTTCTTGCCTTTTTGTAAATATTACATTATATAATCCTTTATCTTTTTATTTAGTGTTAAATACCAAACTTTGTATTTAATCACAGAACATATTTTAGCATAGATGTAGAAAAGCTTGTAGTTTATGTATGTATTCAACAGTTATTCATATTTATTTACAGTATTGTTATTATATTCTTATTGTTGTGCTACTTATGTGCGTTAATGGTACCAGACACGATTAGCATTTAATGCTACTTTCTGGCCCCAATTATCCTTTTAATATTTATGTTACACATTGACATTTGATTGTTATATTGATGTACTTTTTATTTGGATAATAAAACATCAAACTCAAACTCAAACTCAAACTAAAAAACGATATGTTTCTTATTCATTTGCGTTACGCGCGCAAATATGCGCGGCAGACTAATCACAATTGTATAGAGACACACTATAGTTCCTAAATCCCTATTGTTGGATAGCTGAGACCTTATTTCTTTTAGAACATAACCTCAGCTACAACATATCAAAATCTGGGAGAAAATCGATGGAGAATAAGCGAGATATGGTCAAAAGTTCTCTGTGATCGATTTCAAAATCGATTAAAATCGGTTAAAATTCGCATTTTCAAATTTAACCTTAAATATCATGACGTCATAACATTTACTTGGCATAAATGAGGTATGAATTCGTATCAACAATTCATAATCTTTCCGAATATTAAAATAAAACTGGGGGTTTATGGACTTAACAAAAGTGATGGCCGAATACAAAAAAGGTATGATTTTACCATATTTTGCGCATTTGTGTGCGCGCGTAATTTTGACTTTAACGCGCGCGTACTCCGTTTTTTTAAGTCAACAAAGACTCAAATTGATAGGGTGCATTAAGGGATGTATCAGGATTGCAAAACATGTAAAAAAAACGAAATTTTCTTATTCATTCATTTTTGAAACGCTTTAAATTTTCTGAAACATATAGTAAATTACTTGGGTTGGGGTTTTGAACATTTGTTGACTTTTTTTCATTTAACGGACGCCTACGCGCGTGTCTCCGAGTGTAACCGCATGCGCATGAGCTTAAAAGATGACAATTAACCTGATTAATATTGATGCGAAATTTGAATTAGAATTGATAATGCATGACTGAGATATGATGATTATTTAAATTTGACAAAATGGCGTCCTGATGACGTCACAGTGATGTGACAAGATTGAAGTGAGTTTCTTGCACTAAGTCAGATAATGATCTATCATCATGTGAAGTTTCATGACGATTGATTCATCTGATCTTGAGATATGCGACGAAAAAATCGGAAGAACAATAAATAATACAAATTCGAACAATATCAATAGGTGATACGTATGATATACGTATCACCTAACTAGACTTTGAATTCGTCACCATGGCGAATTAAGGTTATACGTATCGATTTGTTATGATAAAAGGATGATTCCAACAATAACTACTCAATCATCATATAAATAATATCAGATACCCCCAGCCCCGAAAAAAAGAAAGTAAAACAATATTCCCTAGATTCGAACCCACGACAATTAGACAATCAGATCTCGAGTCACAGGTCGTACGACAACACCAACCGTTATATACTTGAGAGATTGAATAAAATGATAGTATTTGAGTAAAAGATTGCACTCTGCATTTGCCAATACAAGATATAATGTTGATGCGCGGCAGACTAATCACAATTGTATAGAGACACGCTTGAGTTTCTAAAGACCTATTTTGGATGGTTTAGACCACATTATTTTTAGAGCATAACCTCAGCTACAACATATCACAATCTGGGAGAAAATCGATGGAGAATAAGCGAGATATGGTCAGAAGTCCGCTGTGATCGATTTCAAACTCGAATAAAAGCGGTTGAAATTCGCATATTCAACTTTAACACTCAATATGATGACGTCATAACAGTTACTTGGCATAAATGAAGTATGAATTCGTATTTACAACTCATAATCTTTCCGAATATTGAAAACATATTGGGGGTTTATGGACGTTGGAAGTTATGGCCGAATCAAAATATATATATTTTTACCATATTTTGCCAATTTGCGTGCGCGCGTAATTTTAACTTTGACTCGCGCGTACTCCGTTATTATGAGTCAAAAATGACTCAAATAGATGTACCAGGAATGCAAAACCGGTGTAAAACGACATGTTTCTTATTCATTTGCGTTAGACAAATCACAATGGTATAGAGACACACAATAGTTCATAAATCCCTATTGTTTGGATAGTGAAGACCACATTCCTTTTAGAGCATAACCTCAGCTACAACATATCAAAATCTGGGAGAAAATCGATGGAGAATAAGCGAGATATTGTCGAAAGTCCGCTGTAATCAATTTCAAAATCGATTAAAATTCGTTAAAATTCTTTTTTCAACTTTCACCCTCAATATGATGATGTCATAAAATTTACTTGGCATAAATGATGTATGAATTCGTATTTACAACTCATAATCTCTCCGAATATTAAAAGAAAATTGGAAGTTTGTAGACTTTAAAAAGAAGTTATGGCCGAATGTTTTTACCATATTTGGCCAATTTGCGCGCGCGCGTAATTTTGACTTTAACGCGCGCGTACTCCGTTATTATGAGTCTGCAATGACTCAAATTGATAGAGTGTGTTGAGGAATGTATCAAGATTGCAAAACATGTGATAAAACAACATTTTCCTCATTCATTTGCGTTACACGCGCAAATACGCGCGCGCCGACGAGCACGCGCGGAAATTTGCGAAGCGCTTAAAACTGTCTGAAACATATAGTAAATTACTTGGGCTGGGGTTTTGAACATTTTTGGACATTTTTTGTTATATGACGGATGCGTACGCGCGCGTCTCAAAGTGTAGGCGCCTGCGCATATGCTTGAAAGATGACCATTGACCTGATTAATATTAATGCGAAATTTGAATTGAAATTGATAATTTATGACTGAGATTAAAGGTTGGCTGACAAGAAAACTACCTAAAAATTGTGTTTTACTGTATCTAAGGTAGATTTTCATGAAGATTACTAATAAAAACATATTTTCTGCTTCGGAAAACCCAGTAAAATAAAAAAATAAACTTTTAAATTCACTTTAGTAATCCCCGTAAAAAAATTGAGTCCGGGCGAAGAAAAATGACGTCACCTTTGTGACGTCACATGCAGGCAATCGCAGTATAGCTCGGTCATAGACGTACACGCTGAGTGCAATACTCACGTTAACAGAGAGATATTATTTCGATTTTTTTCAATATTTGCAAACATTTGTTCAAGTTTATATCATGGACGATCTACACTCAGATGTGTTGCTGCAAGCTGCTATAATTCATTTCTTAAGAATTTTCAGTTAAGCCTCAATTTACAAGCAAAAACGAGTTTGTTTTACTAGCAAGTCATAGGCTCTGCATGTAAACCATGCACGTTCCTCCGTGTTGCGGTCCTGCTTGTGATGTCATGATGGCTTATGCCGAAAGGGTGGGTAGCGTCGCGTCGCGTTGAATGGAACGCGACCATTCGTCCAAAGCCCCCCCCCCCGGTTTTGCCGTAAGGGTGTGTTGGGAGCTATAAGGCGCGTCAGCTCAGATAACGCTACCAAATGGCACATACGGGGGGGGGGGGGGGCTTATTCTGAATGTACGCGTTTAGAGTATATATGCATACAATGATGTGTACATCAAAGACGCGTCCGTAAATTGCGCCATTTCAATCTCTGAGTTTTTGTTTCCCCAGCGCGACGAAACACGTGTTATCCTATGAGAGACCGACTTTTCCAGAAGATGGGATTTTATAGCGCATGGTTGATTGATTGAACCGATGCGTAAGGCGTGCGTGCTTCGGATGTACTGTAGTCGATATAATTATGAAGCATTTATTATTGCGTTTGTAAAATATTATGATGTCCGATTCCCACGCTCTATATAGTTTACCGCGTTCCGCGCATTCCAGGAAATGGGTTTGTACAACCGCCTTGCGTTGTATAATGAAGCTCAGTTGCGAGTCATGTGTGTTCGATTATGTACCTGAAAGGACATAAAACTTATGAAGGGCCTAATTTTTATCAAAATACACATTTACTAATAAGACATCTACATCTAAGACTTGGAATAGTTAAAGGGTACCGCCGGGCATGATAAAACCAATCCTTAGTTGTTTTGGTACTATAATTGAATACCAATCATACTCTCATGGGGTCTGATATGTTTCTGTAATTTGAGAACAATGCAATTAATTACTACGACCTACGGAACCACGGCTATTTACTGGTTCGCGCGCGCGACTTTGTTTGCACGACCCTCAATCAATACGCGTACGTTATTATGGTAGTATGCGATTTATCGCATAGCCCATGCGATAGTTAGTATCGTTTCGCTCGTGCTCGCACTCTAGCCACGGCCACCGCATCGCACCATATCTCTGCATGCATGCAATATGTATACATGCTATTGCTTGTACATTAGGGTTAGGGTAAGGGTTAGTGTTAGGGTATATACAAAAACCAACACCAATCAAGCAATCCGAAATAGCTCCGTGGATAGAGAGTTAGATTGATACGCTAGAGATCCCTGGTTCGAATCCTACCTTGGTCCAATGTTTTTTGTATTTGCGATTCGTTCGGCACTCGACTAAATGTTCGAAATTATACAAGTCGGAAATTTCGGGTATGCGTGGTCTCTGACCAAGTCGCTAATTCACAAGGAGTTGCTGAATGGTTTGGGAAACGCAAATTCGCAACCCGCCCGACCCTAAAAATACCGCCGACCCTAAAGGTTTTTTTCTGATTTAAAAAAAAAATAATAAAAAAAACAAAATTCCAATTGCGATATGTGTTATTTATGTGTTATATATGTGTTTTTGTGTATTTTGCGAATCCTGGAAAAAAAGAAGAAAAAAAAACCCTACCTACCTACCCTAATGTTTGGTTGCCCGTTACTCCAATCCAACAATTTATTGTTTTTGGCCCTATAGCGCTACTCGTGTCTCTCTCTCTCTCTCTCTCTCTCTCTCTTTCTCTCTTATAGCTCTGTCTATACGCACTGTGCTGCAGCAGCGCGCGCACACAAGCGATTTTCGAGATTTTCTCTGCTTGCTGCGATATATCGCAGATGCGATCAATAAGAGGATCGTTAAGTGGTATCGTTATCGGAACTGCGCTGACAGAATGAGTGATATGTGATATTAAAAATGATTCCCTAGCAATGTAGAAATACTTTCAGGATCAGACTTGTTTTGTATGTTCATTTGGGATATGTCTTTGATGTAAGAGAGCTATAATCTCTGTCCGGAGGTACCCTTTTACCTTCGGAGTTAATTAATTTGAGTCTGATCCATAGGCGTACACAGGGGAGGGGATTTGGGGAGGGAGGAGGGGTTCAACCCCCCCCCCCCCCCCCCCGCGTACACAGGGGAGGGGATTTGGGGAGGGAGGAGGGGTTCAACCCCCCCCCCCCCCCTTTTGACCAAATAATGACTGTTTTGGGGTTTGAACCCCTTCTTTACAATTTGTAGCTGGTCTCGAGACCACATTTAAGCCCTCGAAATTTGTAAATGTACTTGGTCTCGGCTTCAAAAAAATGTATACGGCCACTCCCGCCCCCCCCCCCCCCCTTGCTAACATACATTTGTCAGACGACATTCCCCCCTCCCCCCCCTGAAAAACATCCTGGGTACGCCACTGGTCTGACCACCATCATTCAGGTTTGTGTCATTTCAAGTTTCGATTACACACAAATTAATTCAATCCGAAGGTGAACTATTCCAAGGCTTCGATGGTTACTCTTGAGCAAATTGCATGAGTACACAAGATATGACGTCATACAAATCTTTTTTTTTCAAATTTGAACTTCATTTACCGAAAGAGCATACAGAATAATGTCCAAATACCCCAAATCAATTAAATATGTTAAGAATTGGCTGAGATATGCCTTATCGCATGATTCTGTTTGTCAATTATATGGAAGTATTATTGCACTGTACAGAGTTTGTAATATATAATGAGGTAATTGGCGTAATCTATATAATATTCCAACACATTTAGAAACCTGATTACAGACGACACCAATGTGTTCATGCGACGATAGTTTATTGTCTATGGTAACCCCTAAAAATTTGAGAGATGATACACATTTAATACTTTCATTTCCCAATTTGACTTCACGATCTATATTTATATGTCTCTTTGTGAATATCATATAATGTGTCTTCTTAACATTTAAAACTAATTTATTAGCAAATAACCACTGAGAAAGATTTACTAATTCAAAATTAAATTTATTATATAGTGTACAAGGATCTTTACCGGACATGAATACACTGGTGTCATCTGCAAATTGAATATCTCGTCTTAATGGAAGGTTCAGTCGACATAATGGATTTAAGTAGCCAACCCAATTGCTTACAAAAGAGTCCGGCAGTCAATAGATTAGATTAACAGAGAAGCAGATTAGTGGGTATTTCAATAGTCACATACCGTTTTATGGAGATCACATTGTGAAGAGATTATATCCTCCGTGCACAGTTGTCCCAGTACATATGCTGTAAAGCTAGGTTCTCCAGAATAACACCACAAGCAGCAGTATATGGGACTGAAGCACAAAATCTAAGTGAAAGTATAAATACAGTCGCAAAATTTGACGGCAAATAACAGGACAATCACAGCACACTCATATTTCAGTCCAACTCCTAGTGAATGATACTCCTCTAAAGGATAATTCAGGACAGTTGTGCCAATCGAACTGAAGTGCTCTAGGTTAATATTAGTATCCTGATTAAATTAATTGTATTCGTGCAGAAGATGATAAGGGTGTATAGAATCACCTTCTTTATTCTGGTAATGAATATGTTATATGTTAAGTATATAATACAAAATAAACTTATTCAATTACTCAATTTCAATTGCAGATACTATTAATTTACCTTGTATTTGTTATTGAATAGAATGTTATTATGTGAAATTTGTGTTAAGAATAAAATACAAACTAAACTTTTTAATTACTCAATTTTAATATACATTACATACTTTGTATTAATGTACTTTGAATAAATGGAATGCGATAAATTTAATTTGTGTTAGGAATATAACATAAATTAAGACTTGTTTAATTACTCAATCTTAATTGAAGATGCTTTGCATTGCTTCCCTTTTAAATATTAAATTTGATTGTTAGATCTACTCGTTATTGAGTATGATAAACTTAATTTGTGTTAGGTTATATGATATGAAATAAATAGTGGGATGTGATATCCTTTAATAAAATAATTGTCATGCTCTTAGCGTCATTCTATGTTGATAATTTTTTCTATGCCACCATGGCGTCATTCCATAATGATAATGATATCTTTGTATGCCAGTATAGTTAACTAAAATTAACGTTTCCTGAGTTTTCTCTTAGATTAATAATACAGGTTACTTATATAGCGCTATTCACAACGTATCATAGCGCTTACAAATATAACAATTAAAACATTACAAAAACTACGAGATTCTTACAGACTACACCAAAGCAAGGAAAGAGGTAGGATTTTAGATGCTTTTTTAAAAGTAAGTACATGCGGAATTTGTCTAATGTGTTGTGGTAGAGCATTCCATGGTACGGAAGCTGCGATAGCAAATCTTTTATCAACAAAAACAAAGTGAGATCTTGGGACGACAAGTTTGGAAGTGTCAGTGACGGAACGAAGATTACGAGTAGGTTTGTACAAAGTAATAATATTATTAAAATAGGAAGGTGATATTTCATGAAGAATTGTATATACATACAAACATACAAACAAAGCTTGAACTGAATGCGTTGGCTGAATGGTACCCAGTGCAATTCTCTTAACAACACTATCAATTCTCTTCTTGTCTTTTGGGGACAAAACTGTGAACAGACTGTTGCAATAATAAATCCTAGACAAAATTAGGGCTCTGACAACATGATGACAGGTGGCTATATTCAAGAATCTTCGAATTCGCCATAAATTACGTAAATGAAAATTTCATGTTTTTATAACATTGTTAACGTGTAACGTAAGTTTAAAATTAGAATCTAAGCATACACCCAAGTTCATAACCTTAGAGGAATGTTTAGTTTCATGGCCAGAAACATTCAATTCAACGTGAAGAAAATCGTTCACTTGGCAATTTACTGGATGCATCAGCATAAATTCTGTTTTGGAACTGTTTAACTTTTTAAAAATTAATGACATCCACTTCTCAATCTCGATTACACACTCTGATATGGAGTGTAGTGTCTCTTGGGAATCTTCTGGCGATCGAGGGTCGAATGGAGCATAAATTTGAATGTCATCAGCATAAATAATATATTGAACGTTGTATTTTCAAAAAATGTTAGAAATTGGGGTAATATATATACTAAAAAGGATGGGTCCGAGTACAGATCCCTGGGGTACTCCAAAATTTCAAAGTCTGAGGATCTGACAATACTTCAGAGATGCTTACACGCGACGTCCAAACATGCAAATATGAAGTAAACCATTTTATAGCTGAACCTGTCACCGAGAAGTGGTCTGGCATTTATGCCTTATGACTCCTTTTTATTTATTTTACAAGATTTTAGTAATTTTGTGTCCTAAATTAAGAGTTAATGAGTAACTGGGATCTTGTTTTTGTTAGGTTTTTGGGATCTCTTTATACTATTGCTCTGACCGCACTTTTGTGCTGCTAATTTTTGTAATTTTTAAAGATGTACATGTACTGTATTAATTTACACTTTGTTTGATTTGATATTTAGTTAGTATCAAATATAAGTAAGTTGATGAGGAATTAGTAAATTGGTTCTTTATTATTGTTAGATTAAAATTAAAATTAAATGAGAATATGCATATATTATAATAATCACATTTTTAGGCTACCATGTTAGTGCTTATCTCGCCAAATGCATTTATAAATATATATATTATTTTGTTGTATATTGATAATATACAACATTTCTATTGTGTTGTAATATATTTATTGTGTTGTAATGAATGTTTATATACACTGTTGCTCATAAAGTTGGATATTTTTTTTTTTTTAATCGAATTTCATTCCTTTTCCTGTTTTTTTGCGCCTAATTAGTAATTTTAGACTAAAAATAATGATTATAATATGTTTCCAAACTACCAATGTACAATAGATAGTTGCATGAATTTGCATTAATTAATTAAGCCTTTTGTTTTGAGCTTTGAAAAGCAGGACCTTTGATGATTGGCCCCTTCCCTCTCCAAAGCCTAGGGTTAGGGTTAGGGTCATCATTATGTGTAATTTCTCAGAGTTGGCTGTTCAATTTTCAACCAAAATTGACACAGAGGCTCTCTAGGCCATACTCCGTCCAACGCCATTGTCTACACACCAAACGATGATTGTGCTCCACAAGGAAGGGGTGTTAACAAACAATGTCCACTATTTCGTTGGAACATTGCAGGTTACAGTCTGTAAAATCCTCATACGTCATCGAGAGGAGGGTCAATTAAAGCTACGTGAATTTCTAGGACCTCCACGATTGACCACCATGATAGATGATTGCAAATTGCATATCTTGTGCCGTAGAAACCGGAAATGCCAAAAAGGAGCCTTCGCCGTCTATGATGACGACACTATGGAATCGACGCCTCTCGCCAAACTGTACATCAGAGATCGCTCTAACATCGTCAGCGAGCAAGACAAACTACCAAGTGTCCACTCAGAACAATGCAACCGAGATTTACCGGACGTCCCTGGACTAGGGAGCCCAGAAGATTGCCGCCTGGACACTAGTAATATGTCATCTTAATGGGTACGAGCCATAACATCCTTGACCGAACAGATGGAAGACAAATGGTTCGTCGATTACGTGGCGAGAAGCTCCAAGATTTCTGCATTCACAAAACGACTTGAGTTTGTGACGGCCAAACGTTGGTATGGCTCGTACCCGTTTAGATGACATATCACGAGTGTCCACGCGGCAATCCTCTGTACTTTCTAGTACAGGGACGTCCGGTAAATCTTGGTTTCATGGTATGGGGTGGACACCTGGTAGTTTGTTTTGCTTGGTGACCGTGTTTGAGCGATTTATGATGTACAGTTTGGCTGAAGGCGTTGATTCCATAGTGTTTTCTTCATAGACGGCGAAAGCTCCTTGTTGGCATTTCCGCTTTCTTTGGCACAGGTTAAGCAATTTCCGAAAATCTATCCTGGTGGTCAATCGTGGACGTCCTAGAGATTCCCGTGGCTTTAATGTACCCTCCTCTCGATGACGTCCGAAGATTTTACAGACCGTAACCTGCGATAATGGACATTGCTTGTTGACACCCCTTCCTGGCGGAGCACAAACATCATTTGGTGTGTAGACAATGGCGTTGGACGGAGTATGGCCTAGAGAGCCTCTGTGTCAATTTTGGTTGAAAATTGAACAGCCAACTCTGAGAAATGACCCATAACGATGACTTTTTGGACATACGCTTTGGAGAGGGAAAGGGGCCAATCATCGATGGTCCTGCCTTTCAAAGCTCAAAACAAAAAGCTAAATTAATTAATGCAAATTCATGCAACCATTTATTGTACATTGGTAGTTTGGAAACATTATATAATCATTATTTTTTTCATTAGGCGCAAAAAAACAGGGAAAATAAAGTTGGATCTAAAAAAAAAGAAATTCCAACTTTATGAGCAACAGTCACTTTAGTTCTCGGACTACAGTCTTGTTTATTTTATGTGTTCAATAAAAACCGATATATCTATCTATCTATCTATCTTATACCCCAATGTCCTTCCCTAAAATGCCGTTGCCTTTGGTGGGATTAAAGATTATGTAGTACACACGCGCCCCTTTCCTTTAGTATGATCTAACATTTGTCCTACTTGTGGATTTGGTGGGTCCATCTTGATCAGGAAATTAATAAAGAAATCCTCAGTAACTGTAGACTCCTAGACATGGGGTGCGTTTATGCTCACCTTTTTGGGCCCAAAATCAGGCTTCTCAAACGCGTTTAGTTCAAAACGCTGTTGTGTCTCGACTCATTTCCTTATAATCGCCGTTTTGAAACGCTGATTCAAAACGCACAAAATTGTGCGTTTACGAACGGCGATTCTCCCAAATCAGGGTTTCTGGGGAAGCATAAACGCAACATCACGTATAGAGACGTTTAGATTACGTCATATAAACGCCTTTCCGGTTCACGTGAAAATGCGCGCGCCCGTGTACGTGTATTGCGCAATGTTTTTAGTTCGAGCTCCCAGCTGGCTCGCTGTACTGTATATTTGTAGATGGACACATGCATGAATAAGCTCGCATCAATAGACTCTTTAGAGGATAATTTTCACCAATTGTGCTCAATATGAGTAATGTCAAAGGTAGCAATCCTCTGAAATCCACCACGGGTGTATGTAACGATCAAAATAATATAAACAAACGAGTCCGGCCAGATCGATATCGCGACAAGAAAACTATAGTATACTGCACTGCACTGCACTCAATTCAAAAGCGCGCGCCGCAATTTGACCTGCCTTCCGGGTCAACTAGCCAGCGCATGCGCGGTGCATGTTCACGAAATTAGCTCGTTCTCGAAATGCAAAAAACTTGAGCATAAACAGTACCCCCGTAAACGGCGTTTTGAATCAGCGTTTTGGAAGAGCGTTTCAAAACGCTGATTCTGCCTTCGGAAGTTGAGCATAAACCCACCCTTAGTCAGAGGAAACAATATGAGTGGAAAATATCAAATAGATATACTCTAAATTGGAAATAAGTATGATTAAATGTACGTATATGTATATGTATATTTGTTTTAAAAGATTATTAATCAAATCATATCAGTACTAAGCAACAAAGACATAAAACAAACGAAGATATTGTAATGGTACGTGTGACTAATATTTAAATTTGAATTTCCGATAAACTTCTATCTTATCGGAAATAATATCTTATCGGAAATAATATCTAATCGGAAATAATATCGCTAATGTTTTATTTCCGATACTATATCCGCAATGGATTATATATTTACTATTATTGATTGAACATACGGGCACCCTGCCCTGAAATTGATACGTAGATATGAGCGTTGTAGCGAGAAGGTGGCTAGGGGGGTTCTACCGTGGGTTTGGCATCAACCGTTGGGGGCCGGTTGGTCGGGGTAGTGTCGTGGCGACGTATCGTACGCTGTTTCGTAAGGCGGGCCGATCCAGTGTCCCGTTGATTGGTTGTTTGCCCGTGTGCACCGGCCAATCAGCGTGTTCCGTTGTCGACCTATCAGGAACGCAATCGCTCATGCGAGATTGTGATGTTGGGAGCCACGGTAGAGCATAAAAAGCCGAGTGTCTACATTCGATATTATCATTTGACAAAGTATTGCAGTAGCATACGAAACGTCGTGATCGTTTAGATTCATAGTTTGACATTGCGAGACATACGAATATCATTAGCGATATTATTTCCGATACTATATCCGCAATGGATTATATATTTACTATTAACTTCTATCTTTGTCCCTCTCCCTCTCTTCCTCTCTTTATCTCTGTCATTTGACAGATATACATATTGATTGTCAGAATCCTACATCTATCACTTCGCCGAATTACCCTCAGCGGTATCCAAAGTATTCAGATGTTAACTGGTACATCTCAGCTCCTTCTGATCGAAGAATTCAGGTCATGTTCAATGAGTTCATTCTCGACGATATGGGAAAAGACGTCTTGAGAATAGTTGACATGGCATATGAACAGAATAACAAGAAATACAACAATGGCGAAATCAGGAACACACCTACATTTATCTCCGTGGCCGAGAGCATACGTATTAAGTTTATATCAGAAACGACCAATAAGGGATTCAACCTTACTTTATCCTGTTTCCAACAAGGTAGGTGCAATCCTTTATTAATTGACTGATGAAACCTGTAAATTGTATTTGTACTTTTACACCTTACAAAAATGGAAAATACTGGTAAAATAGTATTCCAGTAACCCCATCCCCGATTAACCGTAACATTAGCGTAACTTTTAAAGGTTATTTTTATTCATTCAACTGAACATTTTGGAGACAGGTATTATGTAGAATGATTCTCTTTAACGGTTAAGGAAAAACCAATTGGTTACTGATATAAACTATCGCACAATTTGCTTTTTACCCAAGGTAATTCAATGGCTCGTTTAAATGGTGAGCGGTCTCCAGAAGAAGGGAACATTGAAATACGATTTTCAAATGACAGTGATGTATGGAGAAGGGTTTGTAGTGATGGATTCGAAAGAAATACAGCAGAGGTTGTATGCAGAGAGCTGGGATATCCGGGAGTGCAGAGGATATCCAACAGTAGTCGACCCTGTGGGGAGGACAGATGTATACAGTCTCCTACATGTTCTGAACGTAAGCATTCTTTGTTTGTGCGACTCGCTGGAAGTGGAATCAGTTATGTAAATCATCGATTACTATTACCTAAATCTGGGAGGCATATGAGGCAAATGTGAATTAAAGGTGATATTGAAATTGAACTTTATTTTTATTCATCCCGCATTCATCATATAAAATACAAAACAAAGATTACAATTAACATTGAGACATAATGACAACAAATCTAGAATACAGCAACACAATATAAGACCGTCTCCAACAATTTCGGTCATAAGTCGTTGTGAGTCTTTAGTACATAGAGCCTCAAAATCATAAAAAATTGTCTTTGGCTGAAAATTTCAACTTTACGGGATTGATACTTACATGTTTCATCTACATTCTCTGAAAATTGCAGGTCTAAATTCGGATTTTTTTATACCGTAAATAATGATTTTCTGAGCAACCTTCATTTCGCTTTCGACCAGAAACTTAGTAAATCCGCGCTGGCTTTTCATGATCGACTATACAGGGTGGCCCAAGCAAAACGGAACGGGGCACTTCCCAAAATAAAGTAATAACATGAACATGTTCATCGGATATGGTGTCCTTTCCAATGAAAAACGATACCAGGAAAAGTAATTTTTGACGTGTAGTTTTTGTTTTAGGGCGCTTTGAGTGAGTCCATGTCAGGTTCCTATTTTTGTCAATTTTCACCAAGTCAGTGCCTGATAAATGAGACTTACTGCCCGACATACCATTGAACACACGAGTAGTCCGCGCGCCATTGTTAGTGTGCATTCAGTTGTGTGCCGAGCGGTGCCGAGAGAATGGGCATAATTGGTTAATAGTAAGACGGGCAGTAAGTCTCGTTTATCAGACACTGACTTGGTAAACATTGACAAAAATAGGAACCTGACACGGTCTCACTCAAAGCACTCTAAAACAAAAACTACACGTCCAAAATTACTTTTCATGGTATCGTTGTTCATTGGAAAGTACACCCTATCCGATGGACATGTTCATTTTGTTGCTTTATTTTGGGAAGTGCCCCGTTCCGTTTTCGCACATCGATCAAAGAGCAGCCGTGTGCAGCCTACTATGGAAGCAGGAGACCATCAAAAACACGGATATAAGTCGTGTAGTAATTTGAATTACTACACGACGTAAAAAATTACGTCGTGTAGTAATTGGAATTACTACACGACGTAATTCCGAATTACTGCTCAACGATTTAATGTCATGACGTTAAATGAATTAGTGTCGCTACATCAAATAATTAAGGTCGTGTAGTAATTCAAATTACAACACTACGTAAATAATTACGTCGTGTAGTTATTCCAATTACTACACTACCTAAATAATTACGTCGTGTAGTAATTATTTACTACACGACGTAATTCCGAATTACTGCTGAACGAATTAACGTCATGACGTTAAATCAACCAATGAGATAGATCGTTCGTACTGCACTACTATACTAGCGCGCGCCCGCCCTGATATCCGACCGTATACCGCGGGCGGCCAGGCAAGACGATCTATCTCATTGGTTGATTTAACGTCATGACGTTAATTCGTTGAGCAGTAATTCGGAATTACGTCGTGTAGTAAATAATTACTACACGACGTAATTATTTAGGTAGTGTAGTAATTGGAATTACTACACGACGTAATTATTTACGTCGTGTAGTAAATTGAATTACTACACGACGTATATCCATGTTTATGACGGTCTCCTGCTTCCATAGCCTACCATATCCTATTGTATCAAGCCGTGCTATTATTTTGTCTACCGGTTGCAGCGCAGCGGTTGACTTCCCCCTCCCCCACCCCCCCCCCCCCCCCCCTCTTGTGCGTACGTACTTTGTAGATGGCCCCTTATAACGAGGTACTGCTTATAATTCGAGGAAAATCCTTCACTCCCGATTATTCTATTGTGTGTTCTATGGCATACGTACATATGCCCTATGCGAGATATAATTCCGGTTCAATAACAACAAATAACATTATTTATCTGATCGGATATAACGACTTTTTTCCTTGAGCCAAATATATATACTAATAACTTGAGCCAAATATATATACTAATAACTAAGTATGAATATGGTATTTCTTAATTTCAAAAATATGAGTTTCGTGTTTTCAACTGATCAAACAGCCTGCGAAACTGAGTTTTACTAACCTATTTCAGTCGTAAAATTCATCGAATCGCCTTCGATCGAGGACGATCGACCGTAAAGCGTACCGTACCATGGATATGGGGATTCCCGGACTGATCCATTTTTCAGAGGGGGGATTTGATTTTCGATGTATTTTCTAACAATTATACGAGTCTTTTCTTCTGTGGTGGTCGGTTTTCTAAGTTTTATATTCAAGAAAAGTATCATATTATTGTCTAATTCTACATTTGAATTTGAATTTCTAAATTATAGAACCCTTTTTTCCCAAAATGCAAATAAAAAGCGGAAATGTTAATGAGAATATAGGATGTACTTTATCGTATGATGATTATAATAGGTGTAAATCCTGTTACACATCACGCTGAAATTGCCTAGCCTCTGTGAGTTTAAAGTCCCATGTGTTGCGTTCTACTGAAAGATGCACTGGGATTAGACAATTTCCCAGAGGGTGTTATTTTTGTTTAAGTTTTTCCCAAAATGCAAATCAAAAGTGGAAATGTTAATGAGAATATAGGATGTACTTTATCGTATGATGATTATAATAGGTGTAAATCCTGTTACACGTCACGCTCCTCGCAGAGCCTAATCAACGATGTCAAGATAATGAAAAGCAGTTTCATTGCCGCAAAAGAATATCTTTTAGAATTATAATGAAAGGGAATCTACTGGAAAACCACTTAAGAAAAGGTGGAATTGGAGCGTTAGTAGACTTCTGTATTATCATAAGTACCGAAAAGTGTATTATTTTGAATTTAAATGAAAGACAGCATTGCTCTGTAGGCGCTTGGAATGATTATCAAAATACGCCTCTCCGATGTGACGATTCATTGTGTAAAGTGTATTGTTGCGATAAGTACTGGAACGGGGGCGGGATAAATGAATGGGACCGGCTCTAATGGTGCCGTCACACATCTACGCTCGTACTGCGTTCTCACTGCGCTTCTAATCCCCATTCATAAATTTGGCAGTGCGAGGCGAAGCATTGTACGAACGAGTATTACATGACGAATGAATGGGAGGATTATCGCACATGGGTGAAATGATAGCCTCTCATGCATGAACATACAATGGCTCCCTGAACAAAAGATGAGGTCGTGGAAGAGCTACGCTTGTTTTGGACATGTCGAAAGCAAACGCAGAACTCTGGTGACCTAATCTTTTGTTCAGCGAGCTATTGTCTGTGCATTCATGGAAGGATATCTATTGACACATGTGAGATAATCTTCCCATTCAGATCCTCATTGGACAAAAGACATTTTGCAGATACATTCCAGTGCTTGTGATCAGCTATTGTCTAGATCGCAGGAGAAGCGTAGCTATGGATGCAAAACTTTAGAGGCGATTTTCTCTGTTGTTGAACAAATAGCGAGGCTTCGGTTTTCTGGCCTTCAACAAACTTATATGAATCAAGTTATACATCATTTTACAGCTGAAATCCTAGAGAATTCATAACGCTAAAAATCTCAATTTTGATAATTCCGACAAAATACCGAAAGTGTCAGAGACGGCGAGGAAAGTCATTGCGTTAATTGATGCTACCACCGATATATTTATATAGAACATTATTGTATTAGAAAATACATGAAAGTTTAAATTATTATAAAACACACATTTTGGAGATAAAACGGCAGAATAAACAAAAATCAAGATTCAGCATGCAGTTATACTGTTCAAGTATAAACAAATAAAATTATATCTCTTTTCAAAAACATTAAAGTAATAGTTTAGTTTTGGTATAGAGGGCGCTAAACAAAATAACTTTTTGGGGAGATAATGAAAAGCTGAGTGTCAAATTTGAAAGAGCATACAATTTTAATGACAGAATAAACTTTATTTGATTAAAATTGGTTCAGAAATGGCTGAAATACCCATAAGCATAACCATTTGTTATTATCGTGGGGCCCCACAATTATTCCATAATTTTGAACTAGCCGTTAAAAACATTTTCTTTCTCTTTTTAAAAATGCACAAAAGAGGTATTTTAATAGTTGTTTCTGCTCCTTCTATCTAATCACTTTTTCTAAAAAAAAAACATCACACGCACAATATTTAATTAAAACGGTTGAAACCAATGACTTTTTAGATAGCGCCCTCTTGAGTTTTAACAGCTCTTTTTGAATGATGACAGGCTTTTTACTTAAAATGCTTATTCATTTCGAGATGTTTGTGCTAACAGTGGGTTCCTTGCAAGATAATTTACTATCAGTGGTGGCATCTTCAAATATTAATGAAGTACAACGATATGATTATCAATGAAACAACAACTATATCGTAATTGGTTACTTTGATTACTGCTCTCGCACAGTGGTGAATATTCTTGCGAATACCGTATGAAAAGGTGAAATTCGCGGCAAAATCGCCAATAACTTACGAAAATATTGAGAAAACAATACGAATATGCTTTCTTGGCGAATAGTAGGAGCATGATCATAATATTCGCAACACCAATGAACGACCGCGAACACTTATGCTGCGTTCCCACTATCACGATTCGCGGAACGATTGAAATCGTGGTCTTAATCGTAGAGTAATCGTGGTGATCCTATCAGATATTATCAGAATTGAGGTCAATCGTGGCAATCGTGATGATCAAAGGAAAGTTTTGGACGGTTAACAAATCGTGGTGATCGGTATCAACCTTGGACAAAACAAACACCACGCTGTTGAGGTATGCTGCGATCTCCCACGTTCTGTGACGCTCTACCAGGTACCATTGCTCACAACCTGACACGAATGACTCACGAACAGATACGAGTTGATACGAGTAGATGCGAGTAAATGCGATTAGAAACGAGAAGTCACACTTTTTCACGGACGTTCGCGATCTGTAACGAGTTCTCGCGCCCATATATATTCATATACCGGGCAAGATTGAATGCGCCTCATTCAGCGATCTACACTTGAAGAGAGCATATCTTTACTGTCAACTTGCTTTTGCTAATACTTTTTGGAGCCTTTGAGAGATGCCACCCAAGGTTACCAGACGCAAGAAGGGAAAGGGCCATACTGTCCCACGCCCTGATAAGTCTGAACCAGTCCGGCCAGAGCCGGCACCAGAGAAGGCAGAGGAGACCATCCCACCCAGAAAGCCCAGGGGAAAAAAAACAGTTACTGCCTCTACTGAAGAGCAAAAGGAAGAAATCATTAAATTCCTCATGAGGTCCTCTATAGCAAACGCCTTGCGGGTTTCAAGAATGTCACCCAGAATGAGGATGAACAGCACACAGAAGTGGGTGTGGGAGAAGTTCTCTTTTTTGATCCCTCACATCAAGACGTTCGATGCCATAAATGTGGCCTCCTTTGCAGCAGCAGCAGCAGCAAGTGCCAGTGGCTCTAAACTCACTCCCTCCACCAGCCAAACCTCAGTTGTTGCCTCTACCTTCACCAGGGCTCCAACACCTCCACTCCCAGCAGCCTCACCACCAGCCTCTCAGACAGCCTCCCAGCCAGGGTCGGTCGGCTCCAGACGGGGCAGTGAGGATACGGTGACCTCTGTAGAAATGAGTAAGTATTATCTCCCCTAATAACAATTGCAATTTGATTTAATTTCGCATTTAGATATGCGGTCAAACTTGTGTTAGAGGTCACCTCTGTTAAGCAGCCGACTTGTATTAATGTAATGTAATAATAGAAGCCAACACCCACACCCCTTTCTTAGTAGTAGTAATATCACCCAATATGCCCCATCTAAGATACCGTAAGACCATATCCTGATTAGAAAACACTCTCCCAAGCCACTTAATGATTTTAGATAATAACCCTCCTTATTTTCGATATATAAGACCCTCCATTGTTTGTAACTTTACCCTTAATCTTAGCCAAGTAAACGCATAATGATGTATGTCTTTAAAACAATACTTCCTGTCTCCCCCCTAAAATAAAACTCCCTTGTTTGACTACCAATAACTAAGATCACTTACCTAAATAGCTCCCAAGAGAGACCCCCCGGATATGAAATTGTATGTTCAACCCTCATATACTTGGAGTTTTACCATCATCAAGCCAAGACTTATACATTTAGCTCTCTTCATCTTTGTGAATTATATCAAGTGATTTGAAAGCTGTATACAACATGGTTGAGAACCTGGTTCTTTAAGATTTTTGCTGTAAATATACTTCCTTTTTATGGATGACCATCAGTGAAAATATTTTTGGAATTTGCTTATGGCAGTGCCTACAGTTTGGATTCATCTCTGTACTGTTGGCGATATATCAGCTGTTACTGGATGAAAATCCAACACATTTTTGCTGATTTTCAGCAGTTCTCATGTTGTGCTTAAAACTAACTATACCGGAAGTATCAAGGACTCACTAGTGAAAGAAAAGAATCAATCAACTTTGCAACGAAGAATACGGTTGGCTATGACATTAAAAAGGCAAACTAAAAGTTATATTGAGACTGCACAGTTGCGTGACCGTAGTGTGAAGTGGGTCAACCGATGGCGGGCTAAGGAAAAACAACCTGGTCCTACCTCTTTCGCGAACAAAGGGGGCGTGGTCGGAAAACAAAACTGACTGTTTCAGATAAGCAACAAGTCCAAGCTATGATGAGTGATAAAGTTGGAAGGAGCCATACAAAAGTGGCAAAACTTTTGAATAAAAGTGACAGGAACAGAAATAGAGTTTCATTTTCATTTTCTATTTTAAAAATATATAAGAACTCTAACAAATTATGCGGAGGGACATCAATTATGACACACGGTATACCTCTGACCGACAACTAGTATAGACTTATATACATGTACCTGAACAATTTCAAGTGCAAGTGGAGTGACGAATTGAACAAGGCAGCATGATTGCAGTTGTTGACACCATCACGATATAGTCAACGATGCTGCCGATATCGTGGACATCGCAGACATCAAGGACGACATCGCGGACAACTTCAAGTACGACATCGTGAACATCGTGGACGACATCAAGAACGCCATCGACGACAACATCGGCACCAATGGGGAAAGCACGGTTACTATTGACTTCGGTGACGCGGACAGGACCGCAGCACAGCTAGGCCCAGGCATCAGCGTTTTCATCACAGACTTTTATTGGACCTACCACTTGATAATTATTCCCATTTTGTATTTACATGCATATTTTTGATTAAATGAATTGACTCTTATTGTTTCAGTGACAATATAGATAGGGACCGCCCATACAGTAAAATATTTATTCTTGATTTATTCATCATTTTTGAACTTAGAGCTCCCTATTTTTATGATCGATAGACTAAAATGCACATATAGCAATTGGTAAGTGAAATATTTCATTGTTCCAATTTTGAGAGTGAGAGTGAAAGAGTGCCCAGAACATATTAATTGCCTTTCTTATGGTAACAGTATGTGATACTATGTTTATTTTGTTTTATCATTATTAATTATTTGTTAACGCATGTAATATTATGCGTTGTTACACCGCCTTTTGACTCGACCCCTATCAGACCTACCCCGACCTGCCGGAAAACTGGGACTATTTCGACGACCCTAGTAGTATGTTAAATTGGTTGACTTGTAATAATATAATATGATATAAAATTGTTTAAAGCCCAATAGCAGTTTTTGGAAAGTAGCCGAAAACATCTATATTGATCAATATTGTTGAATAAGTATTTAAATAGGGCTTGTGTGGTAAATTCCGAACCTAAGCATCGCTAAATACATAAATATCGGAATAAATCTATACCCGCCCGTGAAATGTATAAATCCACCGCCCGTTCGCACCTGTCCGCGCCGCTATAGCGCTGGGCTGGAGATATCGACAAGCTGGGGACAAGCCCATAAAGCGAAGTCTCGCCAAACGCACGTGGATATTTGCACGTAGCGTATGCGCGATTCCGCGTTGGCAATATCAATGGTGCATCGGATCAATTTACCCGACTCAGATTTCTGCTTTGGAAGAAATATGTGCGAACACTTTCGGGTACATCACTATTCACGCGAATGTTGGAGGCCGCCATTGTTAGGTCTGTGCGGACACCACTAGCATGTGATCGATCAATGATGCATTTCTGCACTTAACTACCATTTTTTTAATACGAAGTTGATAAGTCTGCAAATCAGTGAACAGATTTTTGTTCGGCCATCCACACAGGCGTCAGAATTTGCGAAGCATGTCGGGTAGTTACACGAACATGGCCGCTCCCATAATCTTTTAGTAAAATTAGTAAAACAATTATTAAAACTTGGGTATGTTCACAGAAGGATTTCATGGGATCCAGTAGGTCAAAATTACCAAGTCATGTATCAAATAAAATGTCTGTTCCCCCTCTAAATGATAATAGTAGCCAAAAGGCATAGTTTCATTGTCCTATAAGATCATCCATGCCATATTAGGTAATAATCTACAAACAATAGTACCAATACATACTTATATTGAGTATAAGAAGTACTTTGTCATGATAATTGCACTCGGCGACAGCCTTACTGTGATAAAAAGTGAATAAGTTTGCTCGAATAATCCTGATATCAGTTTTCATGAATATGACATAATTGTTCGTGCATTGCTTTGACCCGATTGGGGCCATTCTCAAACATTTCAGGGTGAGATACAGCCAAAGAAAGACCACTCCCGCACTACAAGACTACGCCTTCGCCGCATGCTATCTCCCTTCTATTGTTTTGATCGCAGAGGATTGTTCAAAACCCTCCGGTGAGACCTGCGATGAGAACCTGCAATGAGAAGAGAACGCACGGCGCATGCGTACCTCGTGGCCAGTCGTGCTATTGTTTGACCAACTGCTCAAAAGCACCAGGCTTATCATGCTTATTAAGCACGATGCAAGGACGAGTCAGCTATGAGAAAAGTATCATCAGGAACCACACATATTTATGTATTTGCACTTACAATGTGAGAACACTGAGGTCAGAAGAAGACCTAAACAACCTCCTTGAAGAAATAGATAACGTGAAGTGGCATGTTATATAGCTCGCAGAAACAGGAAGACCACCAAACCTCATTAAGTTAAATAGGCCACACATTGTTCACTGCCTCTGCAACAACAAGAGGAAATAATGTAGTAGGATTCTGGTTAACATTGAAAGTAATATATTGGAGTATAAAGAAATATCAGACCGAATGGCATATTTGAAATTACCAATTAAAGGACAATGAACCCCAAGCAAAATGTTGCTTTCATAGACTTGAAGAGATTAGAAGTAATAATCTCTGAAAGTTAGAGCATTATCGGGCAAGAAACAAGAAAACTATGGCTCTTTGAAGATGTCCATTTATTCCTATGGGGAACTCAAATTGGCAACGCATTCTGATATAAGTGTGTGGACTACTCCCCATATGTTTTGTAAACAAATGATCCCATTTTTACAGTTTTCATTATAGTCACACTTTTCCATTCCCCCAACTCATGATATGTTATGTATAAATGCATTTTACAAAACATATGTTGAACTCAAACGAAGGGCAAACATACATTTTGAAAAAATTGAACAAAATTGAAGATTTTTGTACAAAATGTATGGAGAGTAGTCCACAACTTTGCCAGAGTGCGTTGCCAATTTTAGTAACTCATAGAAATAAATGGGTCTTTTCAAAGAGCCATAGTTTTCTTATTTCTTGCCCGATTGTGCTCAAATTTTCAGGGACTATTCATCCTATTCGCTGTCTTAGAGTGCATACAATAATTTGTCTGGATGTAATTGTCCTTTAATAAGCAACATACAATGAAGATTATTCAAGTTTACGCACCCACTACAGCTCACGACGATGAAATAGTAGAATATTTATACACTGGCATAGGCCGGATAATGGCAACTGAAAATACATCCTTCACTATACTCATGGGAGACCTAAATGCAAAGGTAGGCGTGAGCAAAGATGAATGGTGTAGGTCCATCTTGGATAGGTGTAGACCGGCAGCCCAGAGGTCTTTTGTGCATCGAAAAGCGTACTGATTGTTGAACATATGAATATTTAGAGGAGAATGTAACAAATCCAATAATATGAGCCTCCCTGGGTGTGTCCGTGGATAAAGGGGTCCTTTGCGCCTCCAAAGGTTGGCCCCTGGGGATTGTCCGATGCTTCTATTTTGTGCGATTGTACCGTGTTAATCGTCGCTCATGACTCGCCGCGGCGGGGTAAGCGCATCGCAGACAATGGAGAAATCAGATTACAGAATACATATTGATAACACGTTTGAAAATGCCAAAGGCCATACAAATACATTTTAATGAACCCATCACCAAAACAAGATCAAACAGGGCTTCCACTTACCAATTAATTTCATGACATTACATAAACACCCGTCTAGAAAATAATCGAATGCAGAGGAACTAATATGAGCGCATGGCATAGCGACAGGGCACACACAAACACACACACACACACATTCACCTATCGAGGTCGCCTCCTTTTGCGTTATAAGCCGATTTGAGATCCTGCGAGAGAATGTCTATTGTCCTCTACATGCAGCTATGGCGCCAATTGATACACACATAAAACTGACCTTTACGATTTTGTGCAGCGATCGTGTCCGTCTCTAGGTATTGGTTCATTTATAACATTTACGTACGGACATACAATTTCTGAAAGTGGAAGCTAATTTTTTTAAAGACAACTTTAACGAGTCGATCTTCAACATTCAGAGGCATCTGTAGGGTTATTCAACGGATGACTTTTGTATCCAATATGTATTCTGTACTCTGTAAGACATATTTGATAAGTTGCAAGAGGTTTTGGATATAATCCCCAATGCATCAACGTGTATTTTGTCTTTCAAAACAGGTATCGTAAAATGTTCGAAAAAGGTAACATGCATCAGTGATTTCTCCATTGTCTACAATACGCTTACCCCGCCGCGGCGAGTCATGAGCGACGATTAACACGGTACAATCGCACAAAATAGAAGCATCGGACAATCCCCAGGGGCCAACTTTTGGAGGCGCAAAGGACCCCTTTATCCACGGATACACCCAGGGAGACTCATATTATTGGATTTGTTACATTCTCCTCTAAATATTCATATGTTCAACAATCAGTACGCTTTTCGATGCACAAAAGACCTCTGGGCTGCCGGTCTAGTGGCCGGAACTAGAGAGGAGAAAGGCTTCTAGAATATATTGCAAGCAGAAACGCGGCGATTGGCAATACATGCTTTAAGAAACCAAAAGACAGATATTGGACATGGGAAGTCCTAATGCACCAACCCATAATATGATTGATTACATCATTACTGACCACAAGAGAATATTGATGGATGTAGAGGTTATATCGAGGGTCGACACAGGCAGTGACCACAGATTTGTTAGAGCAAAATTAATTATCAGCAAGAAGATGGAAAGGAAAGGAAGGGTGAATATATCAAGGAAAAGACATATTGACTTGGGAAAGCTTTCCAAAAAGCAACATCAATTCCAACTTGAACTAGAGAATAGATTCTCACTTCCAGAAGACTTGTAGGAGATGAGCCACTTGATGACGTATTTGAACAAGTAACAAGTACGATTGTGGAGGAAGCAGAGAAGCTAGCTAAAGATAAAAAAGAGATCGTAAACAAAAACAACATCAGCGCGGAAGATATTCAAAAAATTAAGGGAAAAAGAAAAGCTCTCAAACCCTTCAGACAGACATCTGCACGAAACCAGATCGAGTATACAGAACTAAACAAGACAATCCGCAAGATGCGAAGGCATCAAAAAGACAACACAGGACCAAGCTGGTGAAAGAGGTACTGGAGAGTAATAAAGGGCCCAAAATCATCAATAAGAAACTGGAGGTAGGAAAAAAAGCTCTTACCATCACAAAAGATGGGGCAGAAGCTAACGACAAAGCTGAAATCACAGAAACCATTCAGTAATTTCATAAAGAACTGTACGGTACTGATAGACCAGATTGGAGAACAGAAGGAAACTGGAATAAAAAAAAAGCGAACAGTGTACCATCCATTCATAAAGACGAAGTGCAGAAAGCTCTAGATCACATGAAGAAAGGAAAGGATCCTGGAGAGGACCTGCTAACTGCTGTCATATTGAAGCTGAGAGGAGAGAGTACTGTCAACATTGTTCAACAGGATACTTCAACTGAAACAAGTTCCTACCCAGTGGAATGAATCTATACTTATTATACTGTTCAAAAAAGGAGATACAAAAGACATAAAGAATTAAAGACCCATTAGTTTACTACCTCGCATGTATAAAGTCTTCACAAAAATCATTCTTGCAAGATTCCAAAGACAGCTAGATGAAAATCAGCAAAGAGAACAGGCAGGCTTTCGAGCTGGATCATCTACACACTTTAAGTCAGATCATTGAAAAGGCGAAGGAATATCGTTTCGACATATGTCTAGGATTTGTGGATTACGAGAAAGCTTTCGATAGTTTAGACCACCAGTCACTATTAGATGATCTACAAAAAAACAGATAGACGATGAGAAATACATCCGCCTCTTCAAAGCTATTTACAAATATCCTAGCGCCCTGAAAGTGGTCAGACAGGGTGATTCAATTTCTCCGAAGCTCTTTACAGCAGCCATGGAAGACGTCTTCAGAAACCTGGATTGGCAATCCAGATGAATTACAATAAATGAGGAATATCTGAATCATCTAAGGTTTGCATATGACATTATGCTTGTTAGTCATGATTCTCAGGAACTACAGACAATGATCCAGGAGTTGAGCGTATAGAGTTAAAAGGCAGAACTCAAAATTAACATTAAAAAGACCAAAGTTATTATGAGTAACCAGCTAACAGACCATACAATTACAGTTGATGGCATGAAAATGATGAGAATGTTCCCATCTCCCCAAAGGACAAATCTTCAATCAATGCATAATTATGGGGCAGAGACTCGGGCAACAACTAAGAATTTGGAAAAGAAGCTTAGAGTCATAGAAAGAGCAATGGAGAGTTTTATGGTAGGAGTTACAATAAGAGACAAGGTCAGACACGAGGACTTAAGAAAGAAAATAGATAACAGATGAACATAATAATATAACTAATTGGACACCAAGAACACAAACCAGACGTAGCGGCAATAGTGATGAAGAGGCCTTCCTTCTGAAGTGGAGAGACATAAGCTAGATAGAAATAAGATCTGAGGTTTATTTTACACGAAATGTAATACACAAAACTCATTAATAGCTATAAATGGGGGAGCCGTGATCTTCGATTTAATTTGTGGACATGTTCAAAACAGCGGTACGTTAGAGACATCCGTATTGCTAACATACTAAACCGACGTCTAACGTAGTCTAACGTACTTCTTAACGTACTCAAACGTACCCTAGCGTAATCTAACGCTCTTTACCGTGCACAAAACCAGCATCATCACTCTTCTTATAATTCTTAAAGGCCGGTCACATTTACGGTAGTGGACGTAGTGATCCGTAGGGTAACTTAACGTAATGAGCCACAGAAGAGTACAGATAAGTACGTTCAAGAACGATAAACTACGCTAGACTACGCTAGACTTCGGTAATGCGTGTGCAGCTCGCTCACGGACAGGTACGGAGTGGTACGTCTGACTACGCTTGCATACGGTAGACTACGATAGCCACTACGCTAGACTACGCTAAAGAACATAACTACGGTATATTTAGCAACTCCACACGGAGTATGCAGCCAGCCCGCGGTGTGGTACGGCCATTGTGCGCTTGTATTTCAAACGGAGCAGTTCTGTGAAAGTTGTCTAATTTCTTTGCTTAAACATGTCTGGACCAAGCGTGCCGATGCTGGTTTTGTGCACGGTAAAGTACGTTAGAGTACGTTTGAGTACGTAGTGAAGTACGTTAGACTACGTTAGACTTCGTTAGACTACGTTAGACTTCGTTAGACTACGTTAGACTACGTTAGACTACGTTATACTTCGGTTTAGTACGTTAGCATTACCTTTAACGTACCGCTATTTTGAACATGTTAAAAAAATAAATCGAAGATCACGGCTTCCCCGAGTTAATACCAAGTTAGCATCACGGACGGATGCCGGTACGTTCAACTACCTTCAACTACGTTCGACTACGTTCAACTACATTAGCCTCCACTACGTTCAACTATGTCCACTACCGTCCAGGCATGTTTAAGCAACAAAAGTATACACATTTCACAGACTTGCTCTGTTTCAAAAAGAAGCGCACAATGGCTGTACCACACCGTCGGTTGGCCGTTATTCTCCGTGCGGAGTTGCTAATATTCCGTAGTTTGACGTTCTTTAGCGTAGTCTAGTTTAGTGGCTACCGTAGTCTACCGTACTCAAGCGTAGTCAGACGTTACACTCCGTACCTGTCCGTGAGCAAGCTGCACCCATATAAGCTTAGTCTAGCGTAGTTTATCGTATTTGAACGTACTTATCCGTACCCTTCTGTGGCTCATCACCGTATCTTAACGTAGTTCAACGTAGTTTAACCTAGTTTAACGTACTTCTGACTCGCGGTTAATTACCCTACGGATGACTGCGTCCACTAACGTAAATGTGACCGGCCCTTAGAGGCTCATGAATAAGAAATAAAAGGGCACCGAGAATAGATCCCTGGGACAATCCACATCCTATAGCATTTACATAAGACACATGCCCATTTACAACTACATACTTGTTATTCTACATTTATTAATTTGTAAATATCTAAAAGAATACCTCAAATAATATCATTTTCTAGTTTACAAAACAAAAATCGAAGATCTAAAGTATCAAAAGCTATGCTAAAATCAAATAATAAACCACTTGAACAGGTAAAAACGTTAAAAGTTGACTTCCATACGATTTCAAGCTTCTAATGATTGAAAGACATTATATTCTAGGTCAATAAACACAATTTTGTATGAAAAAAGTAAGATTGTGGGTTCTTATAATTGGTTTTGAAATTCTAATGACACAAATTCGCGAGCGAGCTTGTTCTATCCCACAATGCACCAATTTGTGACGTGCGACCCTCACTATGCGCCTATCTATGTTTTTACACTGCAGCGAATGTGTTCTTTTGATCGGACCAATACAATGCTCGATCATGAATAGTTTAGTCCACGCTGCGCCACTGACCGTGGCTTTGAGCATTACTGCATTGTTGAACCGTTTAAAAATACTTGCCTGCCCGATATTGTAACACGTTTGGCTTTCATTGGAATTTGAATAGACACACAGTTTTGTAAACGTTATTGAATTTGCTGGCTCTGCATGACCGGCTATTATGAATGACACATGCAGTGATCACAATGCAGTGGCACCGGATTCAAGCCTACTCAAGAAATTTTGCAAAGTGAGGGTGCTACGTAAGGGTCTCATGATTGTGTGCGGTAAATTTAATTATTTCTTCAGTTAATGACATTAGAAAACTCTCTTAGAAATCAACCAAAGTGAGTCAAATCCTGAAAATATTCAAGCACATCCCTAGATTTATTTCCAATGTACTGTATATGTTTTAAAATCGTCCGGAATTCTCCTTTAAAAGTCGATTAAAATCGATGGTCGATAATTATTGGTACAATAAGTCGATCCTGTCTTAAACCCAGGTATACATTTTGCTATTTTTAAGGCATCTGGAAATATACCCACAATCATTAAAATTAGATGACATGTATACTGTCTCACTTAATTGGTCGAGTAATCATTTTTAGATCTCTTCAATATAATATTAAAATATTAAAAATCACATGTATTCATCATTATTCGTCTTGTTAGCACTCTCGATAAAAAGACATATTAATAAATAGGGGGTTCGGTGTTCACTCCCCCCCCCCCCCCCCCCCCCCTCCCCCTTGACCAAAAAATGACTGTTTTGGGGGGGTTGAACCCCCCCCCCCCCTTTTACCACTTGTAACTGGTCTCGAGACCACTTTTTAGCGGTCTCGACCATCATAACCAAAGGTTTCGGCCTCGAAAATGATGAAGATTCGCGGTCTCGGGTTCAACAATTTTCCACGGACACCCCCCCCCCCCCGACTTGGCTTGACTTGAAACAAACTGGTATATTTTACATGGAAGTTGTTGCACATGTCAGAATTTATTTCATTAATTTTCATAAGTAACAGGCAATCCTGTGACTTTCGGTGACTTTTTGCCCAATTTAAGCGTTACCTATGAATACATTTTGTTTGCACTTTCAACATAACTGATAAATTAGGCACACGATTGAACATGTGTGCTTAACATTAACCCTCGTGTGTCTACTATTTAAATGCAATATCAAACACCCTAGTGTACTTTGTAGCACCAGAGACGTCAATATGTCATAAAGGCCTGTTTGTTTTTTAACAAAAAGACCTTCTACGTATAAACGTCAACATGTCGTAGCTTATTACGTAAGTTGATAAGTGAAAGATAATTTAGGAATAGATGAAATATATCACAATAGCAAAATTTTCCAATTGTTAACCATTTACAGATACTCCTTTGAGGCGATACCCAACAAAAGGTGGTGCATTCGCAAATATTTGAAAATATTTGTGTTGCATTCTGTTTCTAAAACGTGTTCCTTTTGACGAATTTGTCATTCAATTTAAAACAGGAAAATCCGTGATTACGCAATAATCTCGTCCGTGCATTTCAATTAATTGCCTAGCATTCAATTTCACACCCTTTGCAAACACAACAGTGTATTGCCATTTTGTGTCTTTCAGTACACTTGGTGAATACAAAGTAATGATAAATTTTAATTTTCTCTGTTTGTCTTGTGTAAATAATGTCGGTACAGCAGTGTAAACATAATATGATATACTTAATCAGACACGTGTATGCGTCTTGTTTACACATGCAATTTCACACATTTTCCAACATACTCAAATATACAGGCAACTTTATGCCGAAGAACATATATGATTATTTACATGCATTGTACGGCTTTTTCTTCCCTGTATAAATGTAGATATGCGTCAAAATGGAGACTACCAATAGTGTACATACACAGTGAACCGACAAACTGTAGGGGTGAGGGGCATGTGAATTATTTACACATGCAACCATAAACATATCCATTTTCATTATTTTCACAAACGGTAGCTAAGAATGATAAATTATAATAATAATATAAATAATAATAACGATTATTTATATAGCGCTATTCCCGTGGGGATCATAGCGCTTTACACGATTATTATCACTCGTGTCAACGGATACATACTGCAATCATTCATGCGCATTAAGAGCACATTATGTATCTCCGCAGTCCACATTGCGAATGGGCATCATTAATTTTACTTGCTGGGGGTAACAAATATCGACACTGGCTGGCTAGACACCTCTTGTCATAAATAAGAATCTCATTATGATAGATGATTATGAAGTCAACACAAATCGGCACGTTTGGTCTTTGAATACCAGTTTATCTCATATCACATATTAATGTCCACGATACAACAAAATTATAAACTTTCATTTGTGGATTTGCGTTTTTTGGTGAATTTGAATGTTAATAGCGCGCTTGTTAACTTGAATGCTACATTTAGTAAACCAAATAGCTCAATCGAATGACAAAATGCCATTTTGAATCATAATGTCAAGCCTTTAGCTCATTTTAGCGAATGTGAAAAGTTTACGAAATTGGCCGGGAAAACCTTTATTATTTAGCAAAACTATCAGCTATCCATAAACTTTCTCCATTCAACTGAGAAATATTTTTGACATATGGGCAGATTGAAAAAATTAGATTATCTTTTATAATGTCGCAACTATGTTTGATTGTCCATATCTATAAGATGATATACAACTTATCAACAATTTTATAAAGAGCATGTACACTTGTTTGTTAAAAAGTAGAATAACGCGATGTTAAATACAATAACAATGCTGTGTTGCAATGTTTTCATATGCTTTCATATGCTTAATTTGCACGCTGATATTCACATTATTACAATTTGTGAATCATCAAAAGGTCAAGACAAATATTTCCATTCTCCTTCTCATATTTGTTGGATATATGACTATTTCAGGGTAAGGGTTAGGGTTAATACACTAACAGATCATACATATACAAATTATATTTGAATATAGTCCAAGCACAATAATTAATATTGCCTACTACATGTATTTTGAGATATATGAACACATGTTACAAACAATGCAAGCCGTCTTTACCTCAGCTGGATCACAATACAGTGGCCCACAAAAAACGGAACGGGGCACTTCCCAAAATATAGTACCAAACTTATTATGTCCATCAGGGTGTCTTTTCCAATGAAAAACGATACCAAGAACAGTAATTTTGGTCGCGTAGTTTTTGTTTTAGGACGCTGTGAGTGAGACCATGTCAGGTGCCAATTTTCGTCAATTTTTACCTAGTCAGGGCCAGTAAAACCGCACTCACTGCCCGTAATACCATGCCCATTATCTCGGCACACGGCTGAGTGCACACTGTCAAAGGCGCGCTGAAAGGCGGTGCGTGCGGTTTTACTGGCCCTGACTAGGTAAAAATTGACAAAAACGGAACCTGACATCATGTCACTCACAGCTCCCTAGAACAAAAACTACTCAACCAAAATGGCTGTTCTTGGTATTGTTGTTCATTGGAAAAGACACCCTATCCGTTGGACATAATAATTGTGTTGCTGTATTTTGAGAAGTACCCCGTTCCGGTTTTTTGGGGCCACCCTGTATAGTGATTCAACTCCCTCCCCATGAATCAATTGAGTACAAAGGGCCGAGAGATTGGCTCAACAATGACTTATCCAAGTGGTGAAGGCGTCGGCATTCGAAGCCGGATACCCGGGTTCGAGTCCTGGCGGAGATAGTTTTTCGAACAGTGCCTTTTAACATTGTTTATTAAACTACGCCTACTATTCTTCCTTTTCAGTCATTTATGACTATTCTTTGCAATTATTTAAATATGGGAAGGTGCCAAAGCTGTTTGTATTAGTTAACTTTTCGCTTGTGTATATATGTATTAACTAATACTTGAATCACTCTATTGTGAGCCTGCTAAGGTAAATCGATGAATCGATTGAGTACAAAGGGCCGAGAGATTGGCTTGCCATGACTTGAATTTGGATCTGTCTTCATTCACGAAGTTTCTGTGGCCTAGTAAGCTACGCTTACTCTTTTTTATTTCAATCATTTATGATTATTCTTTCCAGTGATGCCACCAACGTACACGTATGGTTGCCAAAGGTGTGCTTTATTATAGGTGAAATGAAAATTATAATAACTTTTTTTCGAGTTTGTTTTGTTGACTTTATATATATATATTTCATCGACGAAGACTTTGTAAAGAAATATCTATTTATATATAATGTTTATATATATAGAGAGAGAGATAAATAAATGTGCATTTTATTATGGTTTATTTTAATTTCAAGTTTCATCTAGGATCCTGGACTGCTTCGAGGAATCAATCCTGCCTTCGTCAAGAATATGCATTTCCAACTCTCATGTACTAGTGAAATGCTACAGTAAGTTTTCCTTACAAATAACGGTAATGCAAAATTGGCAGGGCCCCTGAGTGACAAGGTAGTTATGCTGTTTAAATAATTGCAATGTAATACCAACAAATGTAGTTTTAGTGGCGTAGTATACGCTAAATTAATAAGGCCAATTTAGTTTCATGTCCATGTTGTCATATGCTTCGATGCTACAATTTGTCCCTAGGCAGTATGTCTTGGTTTATCCGTAAGTCTGTAATATGAGGACATTAATAACCAGAATTAAAAAAAGTTATTATAAATTAAGAAAGTATTCGGTTGGAACACCGTAATTCCACAAAATATTTTTGCAAAACTGATACGTATTATTAGTACCATAAGAGGGCCCATTATAATCTTTAAAGGGATATAGTAACTTTGTTGACATGTGCAGAACGTAATGAATGGTTAATAAATTGTGTATTGTGATATGATACGTCAACTAGGTGATGTGTACACATTTCGCATTAAATGTCATATCGCCGAGTAATGAGCGAAAATGAAAAGTAATGTTTTTGAACTCATTGCGCTGATTTGTTAACAGGTACAAAATGTGATAAATAATTGCGTATGTTTGTGATATGATAAGTCCACTGAGTGATGTGTGAAAAATCACGTTAAATTGATGTTATATGGCCGAGTAATAATAATAATAATAATCTCGATTTATATAGCGCCTAATATGATTGATAATCATCTCTAAGCGCTTTACAATGATAATATTACCCCCGGTCATAGGATACAAGAGAGCCAATGCAAATATGATGATACCATTGCACGGTTATAACTTTCCAGTGGATAATTACAAATCTGAACACTTTAATCGTAAATATATATTCATCGAACGAGAAATTCCAAAAAAACAGAAGCTGTTCCAAACTTTTATTTGTAATACGAATACAACAAAGAATGACAGAACGGCAAGAGTTTAAGTAAATTTTGAGGATTTGGGCAATGTTACTACATCCCTTTAAAAAGGGCACAATTACAGTTTCCAACAAATTTTCAAATATATATAATATTACAAAACTTTACCAACAATTTACAGGTTTAAAATAAAACGAGAAATTGAAAGCTAAAATAATACTGTAAATAACGCTTGTGGAATTGATCCACTATTAAAAAGCAATGCTTGTTTATATTTTATCCCTGGAATAGAAATAAAAATGCCAGTAGAAAAAATGGCAGAGGAAATAAAATCACAGGTAAAAAATATCAGTAGAAAAAATGTTAGAAGAGATAACGGCAGAGGTAAAATGTCGGTGGAAAAAATCAGAGGCTAAAGTGTCAGCGGAAAAAAAATGTATATAAACGGGGAAATTGTTAGACCGTAAATTGTGTGTGTGTGTGTGTGTGTGTGTGTGTGTGTGTGTGTGCGCGTGTGTGTGTGTGTGTGTGTGTGTGTGTGTTTGTGTGTGTGTTTGTGTGTGGCTGTCATGTTATGCATGTGGAATGTCACGCAAGGAGATTCTCTATGTAGTCATTCCTCCAATTTGATTCAATAGTATGCATAAATATTCAATGTTTTACTAATAACGAAAAATAGGAGGTACTAATTTCGCAAACATATTTGATAATACAAGCGAAATTAGTTGATGGATTCTTAGAATATTAAACAGAAACTCATCAATTACATTCATTTTGTATTCCTCAATTTTAGAGCCAGGATTCAAGGGGTGCTCAAATACAGTGGAAACAAACATTCACAATACGTTCTCTGTCGATTCCACTGCTGAATGTGTGTCATTCTGTAAGTCAAAGAGCAACGAGACACTTGCATTTGTCGGCGGACTTGACTGCGCCTGTGCCACATTGAACATGGATACTTTGCAATCAGATCAAAGTAAATGTGTCGATTCTGCAGATATAAAGGCAATTTATAGCAGTAAGTTAAATTGCTAGTAAACAGTATCACAATTCAATTCTTTTAATTTTCCTATCGAAACAAATGGCTAGCAAGCAACCGAGAACATTCCTAGATGTCTGATGTTGGAAACGATAATCATAATTTAGCAAATTATGTATTATAAAAGTATATCATTATGTAGAAGTTGAAAACAAAACAAAACAAAAAGAGGACATTGATTAACATTTCCAAATAAATTGGATATATATATGTAACAAACATAGTGAAGATTAGTGTAACGATTAATAAACTGTTAAAGTAGAAAGGTGTATAGGGTAGAAAGTCTAGAAATATATGGGAGCTGCATGAAACTGGGGAATAGTTTTGCAATTGGAGACACCTAGGACACCTAGGACATGTAGGAAGGGAAATTGACGAAAAGGGTATAGATTTTGTGTTTTTATATAGTTTATGTATCAAAGTTGTTCATACTTATGTTCAAATGTTCATGTCTTTTGGTGTGTAAATATGAGTTAACTGCGCCCTGAGCACCTTGAAAAAGGTGGAATTGGCGCATTAGAAGACTTCTTCATTAGTATTATTAGATGGAACGGAGTTAAATTAAGAGCTAATACCTCAATAAAAGAAAAGAATATGAATTTGAAGTTAAGCACATAGGATCAGAAAAATCTTACAGTATAAGAATTAATATTCATTTGAACAAGGCGAGGAATGTTTAGGTGACAGAGAATACACTATATATAACTATGGAACATACTTATAAAATGCATGTTAGTATCGGCGTTGTTTTAGTACAGTTTTGGGCACACTAAATTTAAGTAACTAAAAGTTATTATTCAAACTTAAAATGTGTATCTCAATGATGAATGTTAGAACAAATACAAAAGGCTAAGTTGCAGTGCTGCTTTATTACAAACGCAGCCATTAACATAATAGGACGTCCTTAGTGTCAATCATTTTTAAAATTGACAAAAATTGAATTCGATGTTCAGTTAAAATAATTTTTCAAAAGAGAGATCATCAACAACTTTTTAAAGCAACTTTTGGAGACTGGGATTTTAGAATAATTTGGTTTAGTTAAATCTGCAGTCAAGAAATATATAATATATTATTCATATTAGAATTTCACTTTCATGGAGTACAGTCATACACTTGGGAAGATGGTAAATGAAGATTGTGATTCAAACATGACGTGATTTGGATCTACCGTTTGTCTTCAGTGCTATAAGAGGTGCATCTGAATCCCTCGAATATTTGTGATTTGTTTTTGTTTATGTTTGTAATATGTCAATAATATGTTACCATTATTTTCAGCTTCGGAAGGATTTTGCCCAAAACTTGACATGGTTGAGAATGGATACTGGGATTCACACATGACGTGGTTTGGATCTACTGTTCGTCTTCAGTGCTATGATGGATTCACCGTGAATGGATCTGAGTCCCTTCAATGCGTACCAGGTAATTCTACCTACCTACCAAAGTGGAATGAGTCGACTCCATCATGTGATCAGTGTCCAAGTAAGTTTTTTTCTTTTGTTACTTCAGTTTAAAACTATTTAACTAAGAGTTTCACTGATCAGTATATTATAGACCAGGCAATTTATTTTTTACAAATAAGTGTAGTTGATGTATTTTTGTTTAATAAATGTCTTTTAAATAAAGAGGCGCAATATCCTATAATTCATTATCTGTAGAAATTAAATCCTTGCCAAATTACTTTTTTAACTCGCAATATCTTCATGAAAATATATGTATTCAAATTTTTGAATTTTAATGTACATTTTATGCCATGGGCGTCGATCACGGGGGGATGGGGGATATATCCCCCCTCCCCCCCCCCCCATTTTTGAGGTGGGGGGGATGGCCTGTATAATTATCCCCCCCAATATTTGGGATTTAAATATATATTGAAACATTAAAATAAAGGGACATTGCCCCCTATCATTCAATATATGAAGGTTAATACAATTTAAACCACATCTTGAGAGTGTTAATCAGCCAAAATCCAAAAGCTTCCGGGGGCTATGCCCCCTTGACCCCTGTTATAGTAATTTGACCCGGTCTCCTGTATACGTACAATAGTTGTATTCAGGAACTCTCGCTACGCTGACTAAAATTTAGCTCACTATATATCTAAGTTCTGAATCTTTACAACATCTTTAGTTCTGTATAGCAAAAATTAAAAGCTTCCGGGGGCTGCGCCCCCTGGACCCCCATTATAGTCACTTGACCCTGTCCCCATTACACATACATTCATAGTCTTATTCAGGAACTCTCGCTATGAGCACTAAAATCAAGCTAACTATTATAGACTAACATATAATACCTAACTATTTTGTTTTAATCTGGACAACATATTAAGTTCTGCAATGCAAAACCCGAAACCTCCCAGGGTCTACGCCCCCTTGCCCCCATTATATTCATTTGACCCGGTCCCCTGTACACGTATGACAAATTTATTCAGGAACTTTCGCTATGCCCAATCAACTTTAGCTCACTTTGTATGTAACTATTTACTCATTCTAACTATGTTTCCTTTTTTAATCTGGACAACATCTTTAGTTCTGTATATAAGAAATCCAAAAAGCTTCCGCCCCCTGAACCCCCTTTGTTTATTCCATTAAGGGTTCCATCAGTGTGTTTGCAATTTTCAATAATCTTCAAATTTCTAAGCAGCTCAATCTAAAAGTTTGTGCCCCCTATACACCGCCCCCCCCCCCCCCCCCCCCTCCCGGTCATAATATCTTGTCCATGCTGCTTGGTTGGTCGCTACGCTCTCTCGCCGAAGATGGTCAAAATTACGTATCACCCCCCCCCCCCCCCCCCCAATGGCGAGAAGAAATCGACGCCCTTGTTTTATACTTTTATACTTTTGATTGTTGATGTATTTGAACTCATGGTGTATATGCTTAATTATAATTTTAAATGGGTACGCTTATGTGCGAAATACGGTAATTCTTTGTCTTCGTTTAGATGTTTGTAACAAATCATTTTGCATGCTATCTGTAATGTTTACTTGTAGTAGTTTGTGTTATTTGACTATTTCATTGTATTTTCTTAAAAGTAAAGTTTTGAGTGTAGTTTATTTTCATAATCATCACCCTTCCCATGCGAGATAGACACGTCTACACGTCTATGCTACATCTTTACTCTACAAGTTCTATTTTTCACAAGGATTTTCACAAGGACTATAATGAGAATTAGTATCATGATGTAGCGGTTCGCATAGTTAGGCCATACCACCGGAATGACTTTCTAAGTAATCAATTTTGCTAAATTCATCGAGAGACTTCGCCTTCGTTCTATGTACGTAAAATCTGATGTAGTCCCACTCGATATATTTTGAGTTGTCTCGTTGTACTTTGCTGTGCTGAAACCGTTTGGTTTGGAAAGAACTTACTTCTTTGTTCTATTACATAACATTGTTCATCATGATGTCAAAGTAGCCAAACCTCCAAACGAGGGGCCCGCGTTCGCATTCTGCTGAACCACGCACCCTGCCGTTTTCTGCTTCACTGAACACGAAAGTTCAAAGCCCTAGCCCTGGCTATCTTGATCGTCTCGATTCGATTGTGCAAGAGGTCTTTCCCAAGGATGTAAAATAATATGCGCGAAACTCTAAAGCAAAAGCTCTCCTGTCTTCACGGTCTGGAAGTAGCCATTGATAGAAAATTGCAAAAACTTGATGATCTTGGCAAATTCGACGGAGGTGAAGAACCTCACATACCGGCTTGATCATCTAGAGCAGTACTCACGTCGCATTAATATACGCATCCTGGGAATTAAGACGACGCCTGATGAGAATACGGACGACATCGTGCGAGAAGTCGCCCATCGGATCGGCATTAACATCAGCCCCGGAGACATCGATCGCTCGCATCGCCTTCACAGACCGGGCAATGCTCCAGTGAGGCCCCAAGGATCCTACGTCAATGTAGCTCGTGCTAGTAACACCACTCCTCCGCCGATTATCGTTAAGTTCACATCATAGAAACCGAAGTTCCAGATGATGAAGCACAGAAGAAAGCTGAAAGGCCCTGGCATCGTCGTTGTCGAGGACCTAACAAAGAAAAACGCTCACCTTCTGTCTCAAACATCGAAAAACAACGTGAAGGCAACTTGGTCTCTAGATGGTCGTGTCTACGCTCTGGTCATAACCACCGACGGGCGGAAGAAGAGAAAGCACATTACAAGTCTTACTGACCTGTAAGCTAATTTTTACTTTCTTTGAACATTACGCATTATAATGCGTTTTTAACTTTTGATTATGAACTACAGTTTGACTATATTTATACAATTTGTATTTTCTCTCGTATATATTCTTTCCGGTGGTATCAGTTCTCTACTCATAACCAAATTCTTATACAGGGTGGCCCAGAAATAACGGAACGGGGTACTTGCCATTATAAAGAAACATACAGACTAAGTTCACTGGATAGATAATCTTTGATAATTTGATACCAACAACAGTAATTTTGGTCGAGTAGTTTTTGTTTTAGGGCGTCTTAAGTGACACCATGTCAGGGTCAACTTTTTGTCAATTTCTAGAAAGTCGGTGCCTGAAAAATAACAATTCATGCCCGTCATATCATCAAGGAGTGATCAATGCGAATACTTTTGTCCATTGTGCATTCATGCCCCTTCGCATAGTCGACATCGGTTTTACAGCTGAATGCACATGGACAAAAGAATTCGTAATGATCGCTACTTGTTCCTATGGTGGGCATGAATGGCTATTTATCAGGCACCGACTTTCTAGAAATTGACACAAATTTGACCCTGACATGGTGTCACTTAAGACGCCCTAAATATAAAGATACTCGACCAAAATTACTGTTCTTGGTATCAAATTTCTTTTAAAAAAATTATCTATCCAGTGAACCTATTATGTACGTTTCCTCATAATGGCAAGTACCCCGTTCCGTTATTTGTAGGCCACCCTGTATATGTTTTGTTGTTGTTGTTTGTTCTGTTTAAAGTTATAATGTTATGCCTGACCGAAATTTGTACAAACAATTGTTGGATACTTTTAATTATACATCCCTCACTGAATCACCTATTGAAGAAGACATTTCATATGGTCCAAATCAAAATTGTTTATTACCCGATAAATTTAATGATTTTGCTACTAAATATGATTTCAATAAAAAAATGACTTGTCTTCATATTAAAGGGACAGGTCCACTTTTACAAAACGTCTGAACAGCTTTCAGTTGACGGATGGGGATCAATGTAACACGCAAAAAAAAATCAGAGCGAACAGCCCTCTAATTTGGATTCTACGAATGAAAAACGAATGCGTCCCTCCATTTAAACTATATATCGGTCAATAAAGGAGTTCAACTGATTTAGCATAATATTACAACAATATAGTACTAATTCTCGTAAAGGTATTGTGAAGCCGACATTTGTTAACGTATGTCACGGAAACAGATCTCAAAAAGAAAGAATATATAATTACATGTAGTGAGTTTAAGCGATGTTTGGGTATTTTGCTTGGTAAACGCTCACACATTAGTACTTATGCGCGGGTCACGTAGCTAGCGCGGGTCACGTAGGGGTCATGCATACCGATCTGGCACTCCGTGAAATCTATGTACGAACTTACTCACCGGCCGAAAATACGTATGTACCTAATTAACCGACGTCCCTCAGTTTATTCAGTTTTAGGTCTATAACTCCACGAAAAAGAGATTTCAAGCCCTAATTTTTTCAGGCATGCTATTAAATGACATTTCCTTTCATATAAGACAAAAACCTCGCAACTTTTGAATTTTGGCTTGCAAAAGTGGATCTCTCCCTTTAATTGTAGAAGTGTTAAAAATACTTCGACAATCTCACCTCTTTTGTAAATAATACAATTTATCATAAATTGTGTGCAACAGGATTATCGGAGACACGCATAAAACCCCGGGGGTCACTCTCAACATGAGTGGCTACGCACCCGCGTCCAAAAAAAAAAACGTCGAAAGGGTATCATTTTCAGCTATATGGCGTCGTCGACGTTTTCCTTAAAAAGGCGTGTTTTTCAAGCACTGATCGCACAAAAACCTAAAAGAGGGTACCTTTTCAGGTTCACAGGTTTCAACTTTTTTCTTTAAAAAGGTTAGCTTTTTCGGTGCACAGGTTTTTCGCATTTTCTTTAGAAAGGGTGTGAATTACCCAAGCTGATTCGATCCCTCAATTCGCGCATCTTTTGCGCAGTTTGATTAAAACGCAGTTTGATTAAAACAGCTGAAGGGCTGATACATATTGTGAATGTGATGGCTACCCATAGCCGATTTGTGTAATTGGCGTTCCATAGGGGAGGTCTTGATTTCCAGCAAAATCACGGCAGTTCTTGTGTGTTTATTTTGTCTTTTTGTGAAGAACTCGGGTGAGTGTACAGATGTGGATGGTGATGGACTATCAGTCCGTAACAATTGGGGGCTTGCCGCGGGAACATTTTGTAGTTTTCTGCAAGTTTCTAAGTAATAAATGCCGGTTTTTGTGATGTATGCTGTAGTTTATTTTGCGTGTTAACTTCCCGCCGTACTCGTTCGGTGTACGTGTGTTATTATCGGCTGCGATCTCCGCGCCGATGGTTCTGGCCCGTGAGCCGGTGGTTTTCGTAGTTTGTCGAGTCGTTGACGGTAGATTTGTTTATGCCTGTTTATTTATTTATTTATTTATTTATTTATTTATTTATTTATTTCCTCTCAAAGGGTGGATGGCCCTTTCAGCGCAGCTGATTTTCAAAGGGGTCCACAAACATAAAAATAACAATAAAATATACAGTGAATTATGCAATACAATAAATGCAAGAAATAAGGCAATGAATTATGTACATATAGTTACAACAAGTTACAGCTAGCAAATAAATGTACTAAACAAACAAACTAAAAAGACGGTTAATTGCAGAAATTCAACTTGAACGACAACAAACATACGAGTAAAACTTTAAAACCAATAACATAATACAAAAACATCAAGATAAACAAAAAATAAAAAACAAACAAAGAAACAAAAACAAAAAACTAAACAAAACTAAGGGGTTTGTATAATATTTATCACGTTAAAAGTATTAAAAAAAAAAAAAAAAAAAAAAAAAAAAGGCATGTATAACTATGACATAACCAAAAGATATCAAATTAAAGGTAAAAAAGGGCAAGACAAAGTTCAGTCTGCAATTTCATTCAAATTAATGGTGCGAACAAAGGTAGTCAGTGTATTTAAGGTTCGCGTTTCATAGGAGAGACAATTGAATAATTTGGAACTATGATAAAAGAAACTTCTTCTTAAAAACTCGGTCTTAGGTTTTGGAAGCTGAATTTTATAATCGGCATTTCTCAAGTTGTGAGGATTATGTCGAAATTCAACTCGTGAAGATAAGTAATTTGGAGTTAAGTCATGCATTATTTTGAATAACATGATTAAATTTCCTCTTTCCCATCTATCAACAATTGGGACTACTTTTGCTTGTTGGTAGATTTCGCGAGTTCTTTGTTCAAAAGGTGCCTTAATCATAATCCGCACAGCTCTATTCTGTAGAACACGTAGCTTATTTAAAACGACTTGAGTAGCATTGTTCCAAATTATAGAGCAATAATCAAAGTGTGTTTGAATAATACTGAAGTATAGCATTCTAGCAGTACACAAGTCAACAATAGGTCTTACTTTACGAAAGAGAAATAATCCTCGGACAACTTTTTTGCGTACATGGTCTATGTGCAGTTTTCAATTCAAACTAGGATCAAGAATTACGCCAAGATATTTACAACTAAAAACTTCTTTCAGTGCATTATTACCAATATGTATATTTAAATTTACATTATGAAACTGCTTTACTCTTGTATGGGATCCAATAAGCATATATTCAGTTTTGTTCATATTAAGTATCAGCCTGTTAGCATTCAGCCATAAAGTTACAGAATTTAAATCATCATTAACCTTGTTCGATATATCATTGGCACTATTGGAAGAGTAGTATATACACGTATCATCTGCAAATAATGAAATAGATGAATGCTTCACCACATTTGCAATGTCATTTATAAATATTAGGAATAACATCGGTCCCAAGATAGATCCTTGTGGAACTCCGCACTCTACTTTCCCAGAAGATGAAATTGTACCATTAACTTTGGTGACTTGAGTGCGCTCACTCAAGTAATTGTTAAACCAAGATGCGCTGTTTTGATCAAATCCATACCATTCAAGTTTCTTTACGAGCAGATTGTGATCTACAGTATCAAACGCTTTCTTTAAATCCAACGCTACAAATGCGGTTACCAGACCGTTATCCATATTAGAGAATAGATCTTCAGTAAGGTTCAAGAGGGCTGTTGCGGATGAATAATTTTGGCGAAATCCAGATTGGTGACTGTACAACAACGAGTTTTGTGTGAGATATTTAGTGACCTGTTCATGCACAATCCTCTCAATAACTTTAGATAGGATCGGGAGAATCGAGATCGGTCGGTAGTTCGACAATTCAAAAGCATCCCCACTTTTGAATATGGGGATTACTAATGCCATTTTCCATTCCTTCGGGATAACGCCACTAGCTAGAGACAAATTTATCAAGTGTGTCAATGGTGAGACAATGTAGGACATTGCCATTTTAATGATTTTAGCCGGTAAGTCATCCAAACCAGTGGCCTTGTTTTCAGGAATAGTTTTCAGCACTCTTTTTACATCTTCAATCAAAACAGCCTTAAATTCAAATGTTGTATCTGCCCTTTTTAAAAAGGAAGTAAAATCACCATCTAAATTACAACCATCATGTAATTTTCGTGCAACACTGACAAAATAGTTATTGAAAATGTTGGCCATGTCATGATTGTTATTAATCGTTTGATCATTAAATTTAATACCAGGAATTCGAGTGTTATTCCGTTTATTAGGAATCATACATTTAAGTGCTTTCCAAATCGCGGCACTATTACCTACATTTTCCTTTATTTTATCTTGTAAGTACACCTTTTTTGAATTTCGCATGAATGTAGTAACACTATTTCTTAACTTCTTATAACTTTCCCATTCATCATCATTGCCAATGCGCTTAGCTTTCCTCTTCTGTTTATCTCTTTCTTTCATCGTGTCCTTTATTTCTTTTGTTATCCATGGGACATTATTTTGTTTGACCCTCTTCGTTTTCATTGGGCAGTGGGCATTGGGCAGTGTACACTCAAGTTATTATAGTAGTACATACTGAGTTATTGTATACGGGTTGCACTGTGGGGGATAAAGTGCTGGGATTCTCGTAGAAGCATTTTGTTTTACAGTGTGAGTGCGAGACACCGAGATTTAGGGTCAATTTAATAATAATATTGTAAAGCGCTTAGAGATGATTATCAATCATATTAGGCGCTATATTAATCGAAACATTATTATTATTATTAATTTCAGAAAAGGTGCGATACGCCATTTATTGTCCATTTCAGAAGTGCAATACGCCATTAGCTTAGGGTCCATTAAAAAAAAGTGTGATACGCCATTAGGGTCCATACAGAAAAGGTGCGATACGCCACTAGGGTCTATTCAGAAATAGTGCGATATGCCATTTTTGGTATTGGGGTCCTTTTCAGAAATAATGAGATACGCCATTTTTTGGCATTAATGTCCTTTTCAGAGGTTGATGGACACGGGTGGGTAGCACTTGTGTATGCGAATGACCCCCCCCCCCCCCCCCGGGGATAAAACCGGCTTGCAACGAATGGTTACGTATCACATATCACGTTCACGTTTTGCGCCCCTTGGTGAAACAGGTCACCCAAGTCTACGAAGTGTTAGGATACGTGACCCAACAGTGTGTTGATATGCAATCCACGAAAGCTCACGTAAATTGGCGCTTGCGGGAAAAAAAATAATGTAAATTGTCGTTGAGAAGAGACTAATTATCGGTTTTTGCGAGGGGTGCGGCACGTATGGGTCGCCTCTCTCCGTCCTTTTTTGATTACGGACTATAATTTGGATATATTTTATTTGTTTGATTATATATCATTTGTGCGGATATTTGTTTGGATTATGGTTATATTCACGAGCGCATCGGACAGGTAAGCAAGCATTTTGGGCTCTTTTTCGTATATGACTGCACCTCACTATAGCACAGCACCCTTTGTATATATTGTATTATTGAATCTCCCGCCAAAAGGACCCGTGGTCTCTTATGGCGGGGTCATCAGCCGGAGAAATGATTTTCTCGGCTACCTCTGACCCTGGAGGGAGTGTACCTAGAATTAGAAAAAATTCTCATCGTTTTCAGAGAGTGGGTCGTGGACCCCCAACAAAGAGAGGTCGAGAAGGTAGTCTGAATGATAACGTGGAAAGTTTGAATTCTAGAAAAGACTCGTCAACTGACATGTCTGACCAAGAGTATGATACACCGTTTGTGACTCCAAGGGCACAAACGAAGCCAAAGAGTTTTGATTTAAAAGTGTTGATTGTGCCGATAGACACAAAAAAGTCACTTCGAAACACCAACTTGATTCGCATAGCGAAGGACATTCAAACAGTCAGTGGCTCTAGCCCCGAGTACATAAAGCCGATTAGATCAGGCATTCTGGTCAAATGCTTTCATGTCAAACAGTATAATCTGTTGCTGGAGATACAGACGCTTGGTAATACCCCAGTCAAAGCCCAAAAAAGTATCCAAAAGATAAGGGGAGTAATCTCCGGGGTCCCGAGTGAAATGAGCGAAGAAGACATTCTAGGGGAATTGAAGAGACAAAAAGTAGTGGACGTAACAAGAATAAAAAGAAAACAGCAAAAGAAGGATGAGGCAAGTGCAAATACAAGTGAATGGATTCCCACACGTAGTGTTATCATTTCTTTTGATAACAACATCTTGCCAGAAGAGGTAGCACTATGCTATCAAAAGTTCAAAGTGAGAGAGTATATCCCCCCTGTCATTCGTTGCTATAAATGTCAACGATACGGTCATGTCTCCCATCAATGCAGATCCCAAAATAGATGCGTACGCTGTAGTGGTCCGCATACATTTGAAGAGTGCACGCAAAAAGATGTACACAAATGCGCAAATTGCGGAAAGAATCACTCAGCTGCCTACAATGGTTGTGTAGAAGCCAAAAAGGCTAAAGAAGTACAAAAGATAAAAGTCCAATCTAAAATTTCGTATGCACAAGCAGCAAAGCAACTGTTGGAAAAAGGGTCAGAACAAACAACCCCCCCTATAGTTCAAATACAAGCACCACAGGCGAGCAGGGAACAGGGTGCTCCCCCTCAACACGCCCCCACCCCAGTTGTCCCCACTACTGTGGTTGAAGACCGACCCCCTGGGCCCTCTGAGCAGATTCAGCGACCATTTGTCATTCTTGAAAAGACCCCTACTGTGAAGCCAGGTAAAAAAAATAATTTTTTAACATTGGCTTCAGATGAAGAGGTAATACAGTTTATTTTTAATTTAGCATCGGGCTTTTTAGAAGACCGGCCACAAGAAGATAGCCTTAGAATTATTAGGTCAGTAGTCGATAAGTTATTTTATGCAGTAAAACGAGATGGTGATGATAGGCCTACTTAAATTGATAATGACTGCGCTCCTCATTCTCCAATGGAATGCGCAGGGAATGAACGGCCATAGTGGAGAATTAATTAATTATTTAAATTCTCAAGAAAAAGTTGTGCATTTGATTTGTATTCAGGAAACTTGGTATGAGGGGAATACTATAATTGATATTCCAAATTATTCATGTTTTAGTAAAAATAGAATTAATAAACGTAGAGGTGGATGTGCTATATATATACATACCTCTATTAATTATGAGTATGTGGAAATTGAAACAGACATAGAAATGCAATTAGTAAATATACATTATGGAGATACTCACTTAGCAGTCGTTAATTATTATAACCCATGCAATGATATAACTAACGACATTTTAGATACATTGGTTAAACATGTTAAAAATATAGACAAATTATTGATAGTGGGAGATTTTAATTCCCATAATAGTTTATGGGGAAGTGAAAAAATTGATAAAAATGGACGATTGATAGAAGATTTTTTGTTGAAACAGAATTTGGTTATTTTAAATGATGGATCTGGTACACGTCTTGACCCCATTTCGGGGAGAATGTCATGTTTAGACTTATCCTTGATCTCATCGGGGATAGCCAGTAAGTGCACCTGGTCGGTCTTTGCAGACAAGTTCGGAAGTGACCACTTCCCAGTCTGCATTCAATATAGTGTTAATAATATGGAAAAAGAAAAAAAGGATAATCCATTTTTTAGGTGGTCCTTTAAAAAAATGGATTGGACAGCCTTTCATAGATTGAGTGAAGAAAGGATGAATATTGAAACATTATATGATGATGATGTAAATGTATTTTATGCAAACTTTATGGAATGTTTATATGATATATTAAATGAGTTATTAAGTAGAAAGAAATGAAATGGGTGTAATGCAGCAGTCCCATGGTGGACAGAAGAATGTAATGTAAAAATAAAAGCAAGAAATAAGGAAAAAAATAAATTGATGAAATTTTGGAGTGTTGAAAATGTTCAATTATATAAAGATAAGAAAAGAGAAGCTCAGTGGACTATACGGCAAGCAAAACGAACCTTTTGGTTAAATTATGCCATGAAATTGAATCGTTTTACATCTGTTTCGGAATTATGGAATTTTATTCGAATGTTAAATGGCAATACAGGTAAGAAAGTCAAACAAATGTCGGTAATATATAAAGGAGAACAGGTGATAGTAAATGACCAGGATAAAGCTGACGAGTTTGGAGAGTATTTTACATCCATTGGAAACTCAGTTAGTGGTCATAAGACTAAGAAGAGAGAAGTGCTTGAAGCGTTTAAGCAAATTGATGGTGAGAAAAGTTGCAATAATACTTTTGATTTGGTAATAAATGAACCATTCACAATGTTGGAGTTGGAAAATACTTTGAAGGAGAAAAAAGTATCGACTCCTGGGGAAGATGGCATAACTTATGAAATTTACCAAAAAATGTCCAAAATTGCCAAGATGGTCTTGTTGAATTTATTTAATAAGATATGGAGTACTGGCTTTGTACCAGAACAATGTAAACATGCGATTTTAATTCCTGTATTGAAGTTGAATAAGAATGCTACTAGGACGTCATCTTACCGACCTATTTCTTTGTTATCTTGTTTTATGAAAATTATGGAGAGTATGGTAAAAGAAAGATTACAATGGTATTTTGATAAGAATGAAATATTAAACAATAATCAGAGTGGCTTTAGAAAAAATCGAGGCTCTATAGATAATATTGTGCATTTAGAAAATGAGATACAAAGACATTTACGAGTTGGTATGAAGACTCTAGCAGTATTTATTGACTTAGAAAAAGCTTACGATACCCTGTGGACGAAGGGACTCATTGTTAAGCTTAGTAATATAGGCCTTAAAGGAAATATTCTTGTTTTCTTAAGGAATTATTTGTTAGACCGTACATTTCAGGTTCAAGTAGGAGAAAGCAAATCCCAAATTATGCACCCTAAAAATGGCTTACCTCAAGGTAGCATTCTTAGTCCTTTATTGTTTAATGTGATGTTGAAGGATATACCTACGCCCCCTGACATTCATAATTTAGTTTACGCAGATGACTGTGTCATATGGAAATCTGGTTATGATATAAAGACAAATACACAATTGATACAAAATTGCATCAATACATTGGATTCATGGTTTTTGTCATGGGGTTTGAAAATGTCTCTAGAGAAAACAGTTCCTGTCCTCTTTTCTAATAAATCAAATGACGTTATTAAATTATATTTAAGAGAACATGAATTGCTACCTGAAAATCAGCATAAGTATCTTGGAGTTATATTTGATAAACGCCTTACTTGGCGGCCTCACATAACAGATGTTGCAAATCGGTGTAAACGTAAATTAAATGTAGTCAAGAGTTTAGCTCATGCTAAATGGAGTGGGAATGCTAAAGAACTTTTGATGGTATATAAATCTCTGATTTTATCAACTATAGATTACGCTTGCGAAGCTTACGATTCAGCGGCACCCAGTATTAAAAATATTTTAAATTCAGTTCAGTACCAAAGTTTATATGTATGTGCCGGCGCACGCAAGGGGACATCTCTCAGAGACTTACAAGTGGAATTAGGAGAGATGCCCTTAGACTTACGAAGAGAAATGTCATGTTGTAGACTTAAAAAGCGTATTGAAAGTGTAAAAAATCATCCTTTAAAAGAGGATATCAAAGATTGTTGGCAATTTCATATATATGGAGGTAATAATTCTAGGACAGCCTTTGGCCAACGATCAATGGAATTGATGACAACAATTGACTTTGAAGTTGAGGAGATGTGTTGCTCCAGAATCCCTTTTTGGCACTTGAACGTACCCTTGATATCAATGGAATTGCAGGATTATATTTGTAAAAGAGACAATCAATTGTTTCAAAGGCAAGCAACAATAGAAATGATAAATACAAAATGGAAAAATTATTTGCAAATATATACTGATGGATCCAAATCACCAGAACAGGAGAGTGCAGCCGCCGCCTTCTTTGTCCCTTACTATGATTATTCATTATCTAAGAGACTTTCAAATTATACATCCTCTTATAGGGCAGAGATGGCGGCTATTGTGCTTGCTTTAGAATGGCTATATAATCATCCCAGTTTGTATACGGGGGCAGTCATTTTTAGCGACTCACTAAGTTCTTTACAAGCCATAAATAGTTGCAAAGACGAACTTCCTGTATACGAAATTTTATATTTGTGTTCACAATTGAAGAATAAAAAGATGCTTGTATATTTTGAATGGGTTCCAAGCCATTGTGGTCTAAATGGTAATGAGATTGTGGATATAGAAGCGAAACGAGGTTTGAACAAAAAAATAGAAATTGATAATAAATTAGCAAGATATGAAGTTAATAGTGTTATAAAGAAATGGATGTATGCTAAATGGCAGAAAAGATGGGAAGGAACGGAATCATGTCTTAAAGACGTGCAAAAAAATGTTAAGAGTATATATATATGTAAATTAAATAATAGAAAAAATGAAAGTATTTTGCATTGTTTAAGAATGGGAAACATTGGTTTAAATGTAAATTTATGTGTATTGAAAAAGCACGATACTGGGTATTGCCCTAATTGTGAGGGTATATTTGAAACTATTACACATTTTTTGTGTCAGTGCCCAGAGTACATAGTTCAAAGGGCCATGTTGATGGCTGAAACAGGTTTATATGAGGAAAATAAAATAATGTCTTTGTTAAATTCTTTAGAGCGACCCATCCAACAAGCTCTTGTTGATTATGTGAAAAGAACCGGGAGATTACCCATACTATTCTAGGCCTAAGAATTTTGTTATCGTTTCATTATTATGATAATAAGACGCCCACTTCCACATATGTGGCGGGAGTCCCGATGTGAGAGGTGGGCTCTGTTATAAAAAAAAAAAAAAAAAAGGAAATTGTTTATAATTTTTGTATATTTAAATGCATGAAGTTATTTGATTTATTTTTGGTTTCGTCTTATAATTATACCATTAAGAGGCCTACGACCACATATGCGGCGGGAGTCCCGATGTGAGAGGTGGGCCTCGGTGAGATATAAAGGAATGTTTATATTGTTGTAATGTATATAATGGTATTAATAAACATTTGTAGTGATTTTGTATAATTTTTGATTAATGATACACGTAAAATTATATGCATGCTCAAGCCGGTACAGAGACTGTTAATAGGATATCTATGTAGGCAACTGAAGACGGTTTTGATCACCATAATAAATTTTGCTCAAAATTAATGACATACAGTATGAAAATATTTAGTAAATTACACCCTGCACCTTGCACTTTCACTTACAAAGCCCAAAAATGTTTGCTACCTCTGTATGTTCTTGGTTAATATGATTTGTTTTGATTTTATATATAATTTTGTTTGTTTTTTGGAATCGGATGCAGGTGCAAAGAAAAACGAAGGCGACCAGAGTGCATCTCCATGCATCGGGGGGCCTAGACTGATTCGTCAGTTGAGAAGCCTGCTCAACGTACCGAGCCGGGTTGGCCCGATGATGCCTTTAATTTTGGTTTTGTTTTTTGATGGTCTGAAAACGTTTATGCACTTCAAAAAAATATATACATATGTATATAATAATAATAATAATAAAAATATTAAAATAAAGAAAATAAATGAGAAGAATGAAATAATATTTAGTTTTTGGCGAAAATATTCAAATTGAATGAACCGCCAATAAACATCAAACAACAACAACAACATTCAACCGAGAACCAGTCCTACCTATACCAATTACAAGTAGCTAGTTCGGATGTCATATGATTTAATTGATTGAATTGATTGATTGATTGATTGGTTTGATTAATTGATTGATTGTTAGATTGAATGATTGATTGATTGATTGACCCGATTCAATCACCATAATTATACATTATTTAATTAAATCATTGTGTCGTTAACTCTAATGACTTATTCTGTTAAATCTTGTATATTTTTTATAATTCATTTGTATCTATATTTTGTTCTTGTTTTTTGTTGTTTTCTAGTCTGTAATAAGGAAATAGTACGAAACATTGTATGCTTCCTTTTTACCTTGAATTCACTTGCCAATTATATTATTTTGTTGAATGTTGAAGTTATTATAAATTTGTATATTAATGCATAGGCGTACCCAGGGGGGTTCAACCCCCCCCCCCCCCCCCCCCCCCCCTGACCACAAAATGAATGTTTACAATTTGTAGTTGGTCTCGAAACCACATTTTAGCGGCCGCGACCATCATTACCGATGGTCTCGGCCTCGAAAATTACGAAGAATTCTGATCTCGGCCTCAAAATGTTGACAATTCTTGGTCTCGGCTTAGAAGATTTTCAACGGACCACCCACCCCTCCCCCCCCCCCCCCCCCCTCCCCCGCTTATAGAATTCTCAACCATTGGTCTTGGTCTCGGCCTCGATAATTTTTTAACGTTCCTGGTCTCGGCCTCGAAAATTGTAAATGTACTCGGCCTCGGCTTCGATACATTTATACGGACACCCCCCCCCCCCCCCCCCTCCCCTTCCCCCGCTTACAGGATTCTCAATCAATGGTCTCAGTCTCGCCCTCGAAACATTTTTACTGGTCCTGGTCTCGCCTCAAAAATGTTGAAGGTACTTGGTCTCGGATTCGAAAGTTGTTAACGGACACCTCCTCCCCCCCCCCCCCTTGAAAAAATCCTGAGTTCGCCACTGTATCAATGTGTAAACATGCAGTGTGAATCTAAATCAATGTTGTTGAAATTGAAATTGAACTCACTGATCACTCACCCATTCGCTCATGAATGCATGCACAATATACGCAAAACGTGAACGTGAAACTTGATACGTAATATTTATTTATTTATTTATTTATTCAAATATATTTATACAGGATAGCCTGATCAGCAAGAATACTGTTTTTCGTCAGGGTCCTGATATAACATCATACAATATACATAAAACAATAATTCATTAATACGATAAATATAAATATAAATATAAATATAATACGTGACCATTCGTTGCGAGCCGATAAAACCCAATGATCCAGCTTATTATCTTGATGGATATACATTTGTCGGTAATGAACGGCAGAATCGCAATGGAGGTGGAGTTGGTATTTATGTTCGCAATGTTCGCAGACTTGCTTTAGACATAAGTACATGTAATAATGAAATTTAATCTATTTTCATTGAAATTGAAATTAAAAGAGAAATATTATTTTTGGATCTATATAAAAACCACCCAATACATGCTTGCCGTTATTTTTATCATTTTTTAAATTCTGTTTTAAATGTAGTTAATAAGGAAAATAAATTAATATATTTTGTTGGAGATTATGATATTAATTTATTGAATGCAAATACTTGCCAACAAATTAATGATTGTTTACATGTGTTTATGATTCATGCTATGTTTCCAGTTATTCATAATCCTACTAGAGTTACGATCAATTCTGCAACATGAAATAACAGTATGTTTACAAACGATATTGAAAATATAAGAAGTGGTATTTTATTTGTGGATATAAATGGTAATGTTTTGTGTTCATTCTAATTCAACTGAAATTAATTCCGACTTTTTATGTATTAGACGTGATATGTGTGAAAGTAATATTCAACGTTTAATTGAGAAACTGAAGAATGTTCCTTGGCGTATAAACAATGTAAATCCTAATACTAATTATGATTGCTTTTTATACCAATTTAAGTCTTTATAAATAAATTAATTTCAAAAGGCGCTTGCATGATAAAATGCTCATCATAGCAGTGCATTTAAACAACCATTTCACTCCTCAAAATAATTTTTAGAAATATGAAAACAAATTGGATCACAAATTTTGTTTAGTTCCAAAAGGCGTTAAATCCAAAATTGTTTAATTCCAAAAGGCGCTTAATCCATCATGTGAACAACCAGGCACGTTTTGACCAATCAGAACGCAGTATCAGCATAGCGGACGATGCCTACCTACTAGAGAAACGCCTTTTGCCTGATCGCTGACAATTCATTGTAATTCTGTTTGGTTTAATTCCTTTTTAATGCGTTTTGTAAGAACACACACCAATGACTAAGGGTTGAATAGTTATTTACACAACCATAGATCCCCCAAAATGTCTGAGGAATGATGAATTCTGTGATGAAGTAGAAAACGTACAGGCTGAGCTTCGCCTTCTTTTTGTCGAGCCCACCGTAGGTGGAGGGAGACTAAGGGATCCAAATTGCGTCCGTCTGTCGTCCGTCCGTCCGTCGGTCCGTCGGTCCGTCGGTCCGTCTGTGACGCTTACACAAATTTGAATAACTTTCCAACCCTGCATCTGTTTGTAACCAAACTTGATTGGTAGATGCCCTACATTGACCTCCATGATATGCTGGGGTCAAAGGTCACATAAGTAGGTCAAAGGTCAAATGAGGTCAAATGTGAAAGTTTTGGGGGAAGTGTCTATTAGGGTTGATAACTTTCCAACCCTGTATCTGTTTGTAACCAAACTTGATTGGTAGATGCCCGACATTGGCCTCCCTGATATGCTGGGGTCGAAGGTCACATAAGTAGGCCAAAGGTCAAATTGGGTCAAATGTAAAAGTTTTGGGGTAAGTGTCTATTAGGGTTGATAACTTTCCAACCCTGTATCTGTTTGTAACCAAACTTGATTGGTAGATGCCCTACATTGGCCTCCCTGATATGCTGGGGTCAAAGGTCACATAAGTAGGTCAAAGGTCAAATTGGGTCAAATGTGAAAGTTTTGGGGTAAGTGTCTATTAGGGTTGATAACTTTCCAACCCTGTATCTGTTTGTAACCAAACTTGATTGGTAGATGCCCTACATTGGCCTCCATGATATGCTGGGGTCAAATTTCACATATGTAGGTCAAAGGTCAAATGAGGTCAAATTTGAAAGTTTACCTGCAAGACTCTTCAGTTCAGTTCAGTTTATTTTGCCAAAGCAATAAAATACATACATGGTAAAAAGCAGTATACAAAGTATCACACAATTACAATTACTTAACATAGGAAAGCACAAAAAAAAAACACAAAATACATTTACAGAACATGCATACAAAATGGTTAAAAACACAAGGAAATTGCTTAGGCTGGTAGCAGCCAGAAAGGAGGTAATCCTTATATGCGGCTGACCAAAATATTCAAATATAAAAAGCCTTATGATTTAATTTAAGCTAGAATAGCAGGTAAAACAAACAAACGAATACATGTACAATATAATAATGAATTTAACAACAATTGAAATCTTAAGATAGCATCAATATTGGTCCATCAAATATTTTTTGTATTTATATTTAAAAGTGTTGACAAACTTCAATTCACGTATTTCACGAGGTATAGTACTCCATAAGACAGGTCCATTATATATTACTGTACGTTTATATGAAGTCTTATGTACAAGAGGCAAGTGAAAATTATCTGCATTTCTAGTACTATAATGGTGTATATTACAATTTAGAATGGTTGATAACTTTCCAACCCTGTATCTGTTTGTAACCAAACTTGATTGGCATGCCAGTGAATGCGCGCACATTACGGCTATTGCCTTGTTTGGTAAGTGTTGCCCCATGCACTTATTTTCGTGTAAAATGGAAGAGCATCGCCAATTAAAACAGTATAAAATGAAATAAAAGATACTTTAAGTTCTCAAGAGAAAGTGGGATTTAATTTTACAGTATCTATTTGGATAATGATCCGTTTTATATTATAGGTCTGTTGCACATAAAATACTGTGGCGTAGCCGTAGACATGAGTGCTACTGGCTGCAGCTACTTGTACTATGCAAGTACTCGCTAGCGGCAGTGAAAACTGCAATGAATATTGAATAGCATGCCACAGGCATTATGCCTGCATTAGCACTAGCAGTACTTATCAATAAATACCCTGTGTGGTTGAATACATAACCCATTCCCTTACAGTTTATTGGATATGGTTAGTGTGTGTTTTTTATTAAATTTGGATTGAGTCGTTCTACCAGGACCATTTACAATACGGACCTTGTAGATGTGGATTGAGTTGACCATACGTGCATGACTCAATAAACCATAAGATAAAATGATTCAAACAATAAGCATTGTTTTATGAAAAAGTAATTTAAAAAAAAACTTGTGCAATTGAGATGACCATGGTCTAGCTACAATATTAATTAATCTTCTTTTTTTGATATTAATAAGGAATATCTCGGTCGTCCTAGCCAACATCAAGTTCGCAACCGACGATAGACGACAACTTCTACCACGAATCTCGGTCATCATGTCCCATGTCTACTCTCCATGACGCGATGACTGACGTCAAGTTCAACAACGGGTGGTGGATGGTGACTGCTACCACGAATCTCAGTCGTCATGTCCCATGTCGATCTCCATGATGCGACGACTGACGTCAAGTTCAACATCGCATGGTGGACTATGACAGCAACCGCGAATCTCGGTCGTCATGTCCCATGTCGATCTTCATGACGCGACGACTGACGTCAAGTTCAACAACTGGTGGTGGATGGTGACTGCTACCACGAATCTCATTCGTCATGTCCAATGTCGATCTCCATGACGCGACAACTGACGTCAAGTTCAACATCGGGTGGTGGATGGTGACAGCAACCGTGTATCTCGGTCGTCATGTTACATGACGCGATGACTGACGTCAAGTTCAACAACTGGTGGTGGATGGTGACTGCTACCACGAATCTCAGTCGTCATGTCCAATGTCGATCTCCATGACGCGACAACTGACGTCAAGTTCAACATCGGGTGGTGGATGGTGACAGCAACCGTGTATCTCGGTCGTCATGTTCCATGACGCGATGACTGACGTCAAGTTCAACAACGAGGCGTGGATGGTGACAGCAACTGTAAATCTCGGTCGTAATGTCCCATGTCTATCTCCATGACGCGATGACTGACGTCAAGTTTAACAACTGGTGGTGGATGGTGACTGCTAGCACGAATCTCAGTCGTCATGTCCCATGTCTATTTCCATGACGCGACAACTGACGTCAAGTTCAACAACGGGTGGTGGATGGTGACAGCAACCGTGAATCTCGGTCGTCATGTCCCATGTCGATCTCCATGACGCGACGACTGACATCAAGTTCAACATCGCGTGGTGGATGGTGACAGCAACCGCGAATCTCGGTCGTCATGTCCTATGTCGATCTTCATGACGCGACGACTGACGTCAAGTTCAACAACTGGTGGTGGATGGTGACTGCTACCACGAATCTCAGTCGTCATGTCCAATGACGATCTCCATGACGCGACAACTGACGTCAAGTTCAACATCGGGTGGTGGATGGTGACACTAACCGTGTATCTCGGTCGTCATGTCCCATGTCGATCTCCATGACGCGACGACTGACCAAGTTCAACAACGGGTGGTGGATGGTGACAGCAACCGTTTATCTCGGTCGTCATGTTCCATGACGCGATGACTGACATCAAGTTCAACAACGAGGGGTGGATGGTGACAGCAACTGTAAATCTCGGTCGTAATGTCCCATGTCTATCTCCATGACGCGACGACTGACGTCAAGTTCAACAACGGGTGGTGGATGGTGACTGGTACCACGAATCTCGGTCATCATGTCCCATGTCAACTCCATGACGCGACGACTGACGTCAAGTTCAACAACGGATGGTGGATGGTGACAGCAACCGTGAATCTCGGTCGTCATGATCCATGACGCGATGACTGACGACAAGTTCAACAACGGGGGGTGGATGGTGACAGCAACCGTGAATCTCGGTCGTCATGTCCCATGTCTATCTCCATGACGCGATGACTGACGTCAAGTTCAACAACGGGTGGTGGATGGTGACTGCTACCACGAATCTCAGTCGTCATGTCCCATGTCGATCTCCATGATGCGACCACTGACGTCAAGTTCAACATCGCATGGTGGACTATGACAGCAACCGCGAATATCGGTCGTCATGTCCCATGTCGATCTTCATGACGCGACGACTGACGTCAAGTTCAACAACTGGTGGTGGATGGTGACTGCTACCACGAATCTCAGTCGTCATGTCCAATGTCGATCTCCATGACGCGACAACTGACGTCAAGTTCAACATCGGGTGGTGGATGGTGACAGCAACCGTGTATCTCGGTCGTCATGTCCCATGACGCGATGACTGACGTCAAGTTCAACAACTGGTGGTGGATGGTGACTGCTACCACGAATCTCAGTCGTCATGTCCAATGTCGATCTCCATGACGCGACAACTGACGTCAAGTTCAACATCGGGTGGTGGATGGTGACAGCAACCGTGTATCTCGGTCGTCATGTTCCATGACGCGATGACTGACGTCAAGTTCAACAACGAGGCGTGGATGGTGACAACAACTGTAAATCTCGGTCGTAATGTCCCATGTCTATCTCCATGACGCGATGACTGACGTCAAGTTTAACAACTGGTGGTGGATGGTGACTGCTACCACGAATCTCAGTCGTCATGTCCCATGTCTATCTCCATGACGCGACAACTGACGTCAAGTTCAACAACGGGTGGTGGATGGTGACAGCAACCGTGAATCTCGGTCGTCATGTCCCATGTCGATCTCCATGACGCGACGACTGACGTCAAGTTCAACATCGCGTGGTGGATGGTGACAGCAACCGCGAATCTCGGTCGTCATGTCCTATGTCGATCTTCATGACGCGACGACTGACGTCAAGTTCAACAACTGGTGGTGGATGGTGACTGCTAACCACGAATCTCAGTCGTCATGTCCAATGTCGATCTCCATGACGCGACAACTGACGTCAAGTTCAACATCGGGTGGTGGATGGTGACACTAACCGTGTATCTCGGTCGTCATGTCCCATGACGCGATGACTGACGTCAAGTTCAACAACTGGTGGTGGATGGTGACTGCTACCACGAATCTCAGTCGTCATGTCCAATGTCGATCTCCATGACGCGACAACTGACGTCAAGTTCAACATCGGGTGGTGGATGGTGACAGCAACCGTGTATCTCGGTCGTCATGTTCCATGACGCGATGACTGACGTCAAGTTCAACAACGAGGCGTGGATGGTGACAGCAACTGTAAATCTCGGTCGTAATGTCCCATGTCGATCTCCATGACGCGACAACTGACGTCAAGTTCAACAACGGGTGGTGGATGGTGACTGCAACCGCGAATCTCAGTCATCATGTCCATTGTCGATCTCCATGACATGACGACTGACGTCCAGTTCAACAACCGGTGGTGGATGGTGACTGCTACCACGCATCTCGGTCATCATGTCCCATGTCGATCTCCATGACGCGACGACTGACGTCAGGTTCAACATCGGGTGGTGGATGGTGACAGCAACCGTTAATCTCGGTCGTCATGTCCCATGTCTATCTCCATGACGCGACGACTGACGTCAAGTTCAACAACGGGTGGTAGATGGTGACTGGTACCACGAATCTCTGTCATCATGTCCCATTTCGATCTCCATGACGCGACAACTGACGTCAAGTTCAACAACGGGTGGTGGATGGTGACATCAACCGCGAATCTCGGTCGTCATGTCCCATGTCGATCTCCATGACGCGACGACTGACGTCAAGTTCAACAACGGGTGGTGGATGGTGACAGCAACCGCGAATCTCGGTCGTCATGTCCTATGTCAAGTTTTTGAAATAAGCTCTGTACTCAACTACGTACGCGAAGCTTGCTGCAAACTGAGCGCAACTTACTCCAGCGTTGGCGGTCTGCATGCAGCACATGGTCAGATGAACCTCGCATCCATATCCATGCTGCCCTTATTTTCCAGATAGTCTACAGTATAACACGCTGTGCACATTACAGTGCATGATTCTAATTTCTGATTTTTGTTTTCAGTTTGAGATAACGATGTTTATCAATATCTGATTTATTTGTGTCATTTTCTCGAATGGCTTTTTCAGATCGAGTAAAGCAATTTTGCAAGATAATCATAATTCATTACGTCTTTACTGATTGTTTATTTTGTTTCCATGGTTACTGTGGATCTGGTAATAATCATTATTTGTCTGATTTTCTGAATTGTGTTGAATTAGGATAACAAGTGAGAACATGATGATTGAAGTTGTGCTTGGACTGCTTGGAGAGAAGATCATGATGCATGGTTGGCATCTGAGTGGAATGTGCAGAATGACGGTGGTACAAGAAAATACCGCATAGGCTTTGGATGACTCGAGGCCGTCCTCGGACTCGGCCTCGGGGACCCCGGCCTCGGACTCGAAGGTCGCGGACTCGATAACTCGGGCCGAGTCCAGATCGAGGCCGGCCAATTTTCCTTTTTCCGCCACCAGAAGATTCCGTATAGACTCTAATTCTGTCTGACCAATCACGATGATTGATTCATTTTACCTCTTTTTGTTCTTCTTTTTTTTTCTCTCTGTAGCGCGAATCAGTGGATGTATCTGCACGTGTGTGCATGAATATTGTGTGCCTGTATATGGGTGACATGTACGCTACGTGCGATGCGCGATTCTCATGCATCACAGTGGAAAGCCGACAAAATTATTGTTTGTTTCCGAGTGAGGGCGCACTTCTGTAACAATGAGGGTGCTCTACATAAAACTCTGTTGAAAATGCATGGTTATAAAATCCGTTCAAAATTATCTTTAAAATTCATAGTTTATCTTTTAGAGAATTGTAAAAATCATATTTTCGCATACTTTGTAGTGACATGAACGCACAGTTTTGACAATAAAAACGCTTTCAAACGTCGTATGTAGAAACTTTTTTCCCAGAAAGATAACAAAACATGCTACAATTTGTATGTAAACATTGGTTATGCTTTGTTACTCATTGTATGACAGAATGCTGTGGTCAGGTGAAAAATTGATTTTGAAATGTTCATTGTATAGCTTAGTGAGGGCGCCCTTCTCAACAATGAGGGCACTATTTATAAACAAAAATAAAAGTATACCGTAAGCTTCAAAATGATATATGACATTGATCTAGTCACTGCAATTCACCATAAATATGACCGACATTGGCAATAGTGCCTATGTGACATATAATTGGGTTAATCACTTGATTGCGTAATAGATCAATTGCCTGTGGTAAATGTAAAATTAAATTAATTTTAAAAAAAGAGTTGGACTCGGACTCGGACTCGGATGGTCTGGACTCGGACTCGGACTCGGATGGTCTGGACTCGGACTCGGACTCGGATGGCCTGGACTCGGACTCGGACTCGGATTGAGTGGACTCGAATGTGACAGGTCATTAGAACCTTGATTCATATTTTGAAATAAGTAAAATCATCAAAGGATAACATTAATTTTTAATCTATAACCAACCATACGTATAACCTGTATAATCTGATATCATCATTACGTTTCACCCAAGTTAGAAAATAACCGCTTCTCAGGCCTGAGGAGAGGTTGAGAGATTCGTGCCTCTAGTAGAATTGTATCACCGTTTACACCGTTCTTATCGGTTTACTGCGTGTAACCGGAGGAGATTATCTCTATAATACCGCTAGGTCTCGGGGGGCAGTTAACAGGGCATGGAATGTTGACGAAAGCTATTAAAATGGTTGAGTTGATTTCCACCGTGGTGGAGATCACGGCTAACTTAGTGAAACGTAATGGCCTCAAAATTTTGATTCCGAATGGCGCTAAATCCGTTAAAAAAAATCATTTTGATGAGTGTTTTTTCAATGTATTATGATAGGTCTTCATATGTGTGAAATTTTCCATCATTGAAAGAAGTGAAAGTGGTCAAATAAAAAACATCAATTTACTCGAAAAGTCCAATAGTGGATTTAGCGCCTTTTGGAATTAAACTCTAATGATGAATGTTTTCCTATTGTACGTTAATTGTATAAAAAGAAGAAAGATAAGTCATGGTTTAATAATCAATTACGTAAAATGTGAACTAAAGAATGTACTTTTTATAAGAAGTTTATTCACAATCCAACACTTAGTAATGAACGTTCATATAACACTTTTAGAAATAAAATGTTATAGTGAAAAATTTATATTATCGCAATATGTTTTAAAAAGTGCAAACAAATATGAGGCAAACTTGGAAATGTATAAACAAAGCTTTGGATAAATTAACCAAAAAAGGCTAAATTTAAAAACTTTCTGTTTATAATCGATCTATTACTTGTTCTGCCACACATTATGATTAGTATTATTAAGCACATGTGCTGCTTATTCCTGTCATTACGTAGATTTTGATGGTAGTTCATGTTTTGGTATGGATATATGTAGTTCAACTCAGTTTAATGTTGTTATGTTGGTTTTTATTGGTGCCAAATTTATTTTGGACATGGTTAATACTCAGCTCCAGCCATCCATTGGCGGTCAATGGAGTGTCAAGTGATCTTTATACATTGAAATACATGTATAATCGATATTATACTTTGTGATACATGTACATTACTGTATGATTCATCCTTGTTCTGATTATTATTAATAAAGCGTGAACGAGCTATATATCATTTGAGTGAACCAGTGTTTGTCTTGGATTGTACCTGTGTCCTCTGGAACAGTTAAGGACGTTCCCCAGTTAAAGTGAAGTCCGTGTCAGTTTCTTCAAACTTTTTATACCGTAACTTTGACCCATCCGAAGCCCAAATATGCAAATAAAACCATAGGTTCGTGTGCTTGTTTTTCTTCTACGGGACTCTGAAGAATATGGCAATCTGACGTCCAGATAGAATGATAGCGTTACAGGATCAAGGCCATGATAGGCAACAAAATGTCCAATAGCAAACTTAAATCCCCATAATTCTTTCAAAATCCTCGTAATTTTCTCCAAACTTGGGAGAATTGTAGAGAAAGGTATCCAAAACGAGGAAAAAAAAATTAAAGTTGGGGGTGTATGCTCTCAATCTTGCTAGCAGCGCCCTCACGCGGCAGAAAACACCAATATCCTAAAAATCCTTCTCAGGGACGTTTTCTGTTAGGGGTGGGATAATGGGCAAGGTTCATAAAACTTATGCTGTACATTCAAAACCCATGTCACTTTTACGAAACTTGCCAAAATTATAGAGAAAGGGTTACTGAATACAGAAAAACTATAAAAATGGGGGGTTCGTGTGATCGTTTTTGTGCTAGCAGCGCCCCCATGCGGCAGAAAACATCGTAAGACCACAAAATCTGGTCTGGAACCTATCCATTGATGCACTAATGGGGTGGGTTCATAAAACTTATGTTGTACATTCAAAACCCATGTCACTTTTACGAAACTTGCCAAAATTATAGAGAAAGGGTTACTGAATACAAGAAAACTATAAAAATGGGGGGTTCGTGTGCTCGTTTTTGTGCTAGCAGCGCCCCCATGCGGCAGAAAACATCGTAAGACCACAAAATCTGGTCTGGAACCTATCCATTGATGCACTAATGGGGTGGGTTCATAAAACTTATGCTGTACATTCAAAACCCATGTCACTTTTACGTAACTTGCCAACATTATAGAGAAAGGGTTACTGAATACAGAAAAACTATAAAAATGGGGGGTTCGTGTGCTCGTTTTTGTGCTAGCAGCGCCCCCATGCGGCAGAAAACATCGTAAGACCACAAAATCTGGTCGGGAACCTATCCCATGTCACTTTCACAAAACTTGCCAAAATTGCCGTGATAGGGTGGGGAAATATTCACAAAGGACGGTCCATGTGTTGGTGTTTTTTTTGTGTGTTTTACTTGCAGCGTCCCCATGTGGTATTTTGTGTGTTAAACTCCACACCGCCGGACAGGTTCTTTCGCCAAACTTGACATAATTGTGGAAAAAGTGATAGGCCTACTGGAGGAAGACAAATCAGGAAAGGGGAGTTGTAACATATTAGTCTCCCCTCCCAATGAAAAAATATTTCTTGATCTACAATAGTGTTGATTGTAGATTGCATTTGTTTGTTGTTGCAGTGGTTGATATGCTGTAAACTGTCGCGATGTACTTTGCGTCCCAAAAAAGAATGAAACATAGAAAAAAAACAGAACCCTGAAACAGGGGTAATTAACCCACTGATAGAGTTTCACAGTGTAAAAACAATTCTTGGACAAATCATGCTTAGTATCAGTGAAAATGTTTAACACGAGTCAAAAGTAAGAGAAAAAAATATCTGCACAATTTGTGCCCAAATTTGTTGCAATTCAATGTACAGTTGTTTTCTCACACGAAACCTTGAAATGCAAATGATCGGGCAATCCTCAAATTGGAAAACATTTCGCTGACTTAACACTATTATCAAATTGGCAGTATTTGATCCCGAAAATGAAAAGGAAATGTTTCTTGTTGCATTCATAATGAAATACATCACCTTGAAAAAATATTATAACAAAATAGTGAGTGTAATATTGCCAATTTGATGATAGAATAGATCTTTTGCCTCTTGAAAACAAAATATGTTTGGGCCTCTGTTGCCAATGGATTGAACCAAGATAAATGAAGGTGCGTGTGTTTGTCACAACGTATGATCAATATGAACTCAAATGCAATCTCTAGAGTCCTACATTCTTACATTGTTTTGATTAAAATTTGGTCAAGTACCCATTTACAACAATTCTTAGTGAAGACAACACAGCTAACAGTCAAACATGGGTAAATGGAAATGTATTAGGCTTTTGAGATGACATGAAAAACATACTTTCCTTGTCGTTTTGAACTTCCTATCTAAAAGGGAGGTAGGCAAAAAAGAAGGTAGTGGTCAAAAATTCATGCCATTATTGAATGCCATCAAATTATAACAACCTTGTTTATGATTTGAAGCAGAGGTGCGTAAACGTATTCATACGTCACAATTAGATACGCGCAAAGCCATTCATGCGTCATCTGACCAAAATGCGCAGTTCGGATGCGCACAAACATAACTGGGGAACGTCCTTAACACTCGCATATATCACCACGCTACCCATTCTAGTGTGTTACATATGGCTAAGGAGTTTAATGATATTTTTTGTAAATATTGGCCCTTCGTTGACACAAAACATGCATACTTCTCAGTTTTATAATATTGACAATAATGTGCAATATTTAAAAAGCATCATTCTGCCTTTTTTAATGCAATAACCCCAAAAGAAATTATTGATATTGTCTGTAATATAAAGAATCGATCAAGTACTGGTTTCGATCTATAAAATGTATGTATTGATTGTAAAACGAGTAATTCATATAATTTGTTATTCGTTGTGTACTATTTTTAATCTATCAATGAGTAGGTATATTCCCAGATGCACTAAAAATAGCAAAGGTTGTTTGTATTGCCCGTATTTTCCAAACTTTTTGAACATTTTATTTTTAATAGACTTTTAACGTTTTTAAACCAGTGCAATATTTTATCAGAAAACAAGTTTGGATTCCGTCCGGGGTACTCTACATCCTCTGCCTTAGTTGATTTGATTTATAAAGTTACAAATTCACTCAATAATAAAAATATTTTGATTGGTTTATTCCTTGATTTGAGCAAAGCTTTTGATACTTTAGATCAATTCGATTTTGTTTTATGAATTAGAAACACTATTTAACAAATCGTTAATAGTTTGTAATTGTAAATGATCAGGAGTCTGATTTTTAATGCTGTAGGATGTGGAGTGCCCCAGGGATCCATTATCAGTCCCCTTTTGTTTCTTATTTATATGAATGATATATGTTACGCGTGTCAAAGGTTGCTATATATTGTATATGCAGATGACATCAGTGTTTTCTTTTCCGACGATAATATTGATGATTAGATTTTTTATTTTAATGATGAATTATCCAAATTAAATTCTTGGTTAATTTCTAATAAATTAGTAGTTAATACTACAAAAACTCATTATATGATTTTTACTAATAATGTGATTATTTATGGTACAATTGTTGTTTCTTTGAATAATAATTATATTGATCGTTGTTCATCTTTAACATTTTTAGATCGTAAATTAACCTAGAAGGAACACATTGATGTCATTTGCACTAAAATTTCAAAAGGTATTGGCATTTTGAATAGATTTAAACATTTTCCTAAGAATATTTTAATTATGAATTATAATGCCATAGTATCTCCATATTTTGATTATTGCAATCTTGTCTGGGGATCTACAACTAATTATGCAATGACTAGATTAATTTGGTTACAAAAAAGAGCAATTAGAATTATTTTACATGTCGATTATTTTGCTCATACTGAACACCTATTTTTAGAATTGAAATTATTAAACATTTTAGATGTTTGTAAATACAATTTACGTCTATGTTATAATAATTTTCGACCCAAATGTCTTTCATGAAAATTTTCTCTTAATAATGAAGTTCATTCACATAATACTCGAAGATCTTCTAATGTTCATTTGGTTACAGTCCGTTATTCCGAAGGTTCGTTATTCCGAAGGTTCGTTATTCCGAAGGTTCAGTTATTCCGAAGGTTCGTTATTCCGAAGGTTCGTTATTCCGAAGGTTCGTTATTCCGAAGGTTCGTTATTCCGAAGGTTCGTTATTCCGAAGGTTCGTTGATCCGAAAATAAAATCGGGTTCGTTATTCCGAAGGTTCGTTATTCCGAAGGTTCGTTGATCCAAAAATAAAATCGGGTTCGTTATTCCGAAGGTTCGTTGATCAGAAAATAAAATCGGGTTCGTTATTCCGAAGGTTCGTTAGTCCTAAAATGAAATAGGGTTCGTTAATCCGAAAATTAAATAAATACGACGTAGAAAAGAATTGAGTTGATTTGATTTTGAGCAGTGTGGACTTGGGAAAGGGGATCAATCTTACTCTAATTGCCGTGGCTGCATGGGGGGGTGGGGAGAAGGGGAGGGGGGCAAAGAGTGACTTTACAATTCTAGTCAAATTGTATTTTCTTTTTCTTTGTAAAACAGTGCAATAAGAATGAGATATATATATTTATATCTTTCTCATGTAAAAAAACATGAAATAAAACCAAAATCAATTTGATATCATTATAATTATGTCATAAAGTTAGATTTTGCTGCTTGATATCAGTCCAAAATCACATTTTATTTGTCTGAATCGTATGTATTTCATCATAAATAGCAACTAAGGGCAGGGGGTGCTATTTTGAATCCCCGCAAGTGATGTTTTCCACATCACATTTTCACTTGGCAGCCCAAGGGGGGGGGGGGGGGATTGTTCCCTTTTTAATGTTCATGATTCCTTCATGCATGCATGTTTATGCTTTATTAATGTAAAAGTTAATTTGTATTATTTAGATGTGAATGTAAAATAAAATTAGATAAAAGCCATGATTTAAATTGATTTGGGAGGGGGGCCCATGACACCCCCCCCCCCCCCACCACTACACCAGTTCGCACACACACACACACACACACACACACACACACACACAAACACACACACGCACGCACACAAACCCTATTTCATTTTCGGATTAACGAACCCTAATTCATTTTCGGACTAACGAACCTTCGGAATAACGAACCCTATTTCATTTTAGGACTAACGAACCTTCGGAATAACGAACCCGATTTCATATTAGGAATAGCGAACCTTCGGAATAACAAACCTCCGGAATAACGAACCTTCGGAATAACGAACCCGATTTCATTTTAGGAATAGCGAACCTTCGGAATAACGAACCTTCGGAATAAAGAACCTTCGGAATAACGAACCTTCGGAATAACGAACCCGATTTCATTTTAGGAATAGCGAACCTTCGGAATAACGAACCTTCCCAATAACGAACCTTCGGAATAACGAACCTTCGGAATAATGCAACAAATGTTCGGATTAACGAACCCTATTTCATTTTCGGATTAACGAACACTCAGGTATAGGAAATTTGCGTGTTCGGAATAACGAACCGCACCCCTGAACTTTGGAACGATTTACCACGTGAAATTAAACTTAGTCCATCAATCAATGTTTTTAAAGGAGATATAAAATGTTTTTAATTGAACAGTATTAATTCGATTTAGAGTCTAAATATTACATTCGGTCGTGTATTTTTTGTTCTCGGTCTTGGTGTTTTTAAGGGTATTATATTTTCCCCACATACTATTTGAAATATTCATACCGTTGGTAGCATTCATATAGCCAATGGCTTTCCTAGCTGCCTAAACATTCTCATAATAATTGTTGTTGTATTCTTATTATGTTGTAATTTATGTATCAATGTAAATTGTAATCTTTGTTTTGTATTGTTTATGTTTGTATGATGAATGAAATGAAGAACAATTTCAATTTCAGTAAACTTCAGTTTATACATGTATGTAACTTGATTCTGGACCCCATGGAAGACCATGTGTGTCATGTTGGCACACCTGATAATGGGCCATCCAGCCGTTTATAAAAATAAATATTAAATCATTCGATCATTATCGGGACGATTTGTAATCATAACAGGACATTATTTAAGTAACCCCTAGGGATCATAATCATAACTATGATACTAAAATAAAACGTGATAATCATTTCCCTTCCCACTGACTCATGTCGCTTTAAAGGTAGTGTTGAGTATTGGTATTTCCCGAAGTGCCCCCCGATATTTTGTTGTGAGATAATGAATAACTGACTGTCAAATACGAAAGAACATACAATTTTAATGACAGAATAAACTTTATTTGATCAAAATCGGTTCAGAAACGGCTGAAATATCCATAAATACATTTTTATTCAAAATGTTCTTCACCGGCAATCACCGGGCGATATTTAGACTTTTTAGAAAAATGTCTAAAAATGCTCGAAGACTACTTTGAAAAAAAATCAGAATAGGTTTTTAAAAAGTCGTTGATGATATCTCTATTGAATCATTATTTTAACAAACATTAAATGCACAATTTTGTATGAAAAAAAGGCTAAGACCAATGATTTTTTGTTAATAGCGCCCTCTTGAGTTGTAACGGCTCTTTTTTTAATGATAACAGGGGTTTTACTTAGTCGTTTGTAATTGTGTATACTTTTTGAGCATGGTGAAGTTATAACTATTACTTTGTACCGTAATGGTGCAGGTTTTGGTTACTATAGTTAAGTTTAACCAAGACTCAACTATCCCTTTAATAACTAAGTACTATCAAATTAAGTACACAAATATTCTCAATTTTGAAATTATAGTATGCTCTGAAAAAAACCATGTGAAAGTTTCCGGTTAATTTTATGGAAAATTTGTTGCTGCGACGCATTAGTTTATGACTGTTAATAATTGAAGTCATGGGCGTCGATCACCGTACGGGGGGATGGGGGGATAATATCCCCCCCCCCCCCCCCCCCCCAATATTTGAGGTGGGGGGTGGCCTGTATTATTATTCCCCAAAAACAATATATATATATATATTTGGGATTTAAATATATATTTAGAGAATAAAGGGCTATTGCCCCCTATCATTCATTATGTGAAAGTTTATACAATTTAAACCATATCTTGAGAGTGCTAATCTGCCCAAATCAAAAATCTTCCGGACCCCCGTCACAGTAATTTGACCCGGTCCCCTGTACGCGTATGATAGTTGTATTCAGGAACTCTACTATATGCCCACTCAAATTTAGCTTGCTATATAATAGCCGACTATATTCATATTTGAATCTGGACATGATCTTTAGTTTGTATAGCTAAAACCAAAAGCTTCTGGGGGCTGCGCCCCTGGACCCCCGAAATAGTCTCATGACCCGTTCCCCTTTACACGTATAGTGGTGTTATTCAGGCACTCTCGCTATGTCCACTCAAATTTCGATAACTACATAGCCTATATAACTATTTAATAGCTTATGTTTCCGTTTTTAATCTGAACAACATCTTAAATTCTTTATATCAAAAATCCAAAAGCTTTCGTGGGCTACGCCCCCTGGACCCCCATTGTTTTATTCAGGAACTCTCCCTATGCCAATCTAACTATATAATAGCTATGTTTCCTTTCGAAATTTGGAATCTGGACAACATCTTTAGTAATTCAGTTTATACACAGTAAGTATTGTTTAGATAAATGTGTGCTCTTGTTGCGACGGTCACACTTTCTTGATGATATTTGTATTTGGCATTGATTTATAATCATTGTGTGTCGATAAACAACAATAGTGTTGATTTATGTTAATGTTAATTTCAGGTTGTTTTATTTCATAGTGTTTAAATTAACTTTCTAAGTACATTTCGACCTTAAACTGTCAACATCTAGAGGTATATAGAGTACGTATTTTGGCATAATTTGTCGCAGTATATTTGATATGTTCACATGGGAATAATACTGGTTCACTAAAACTTAATATCACAGACTTTGGAGATGCGCTTTTATAGTGTTTATGCATCTATTTTCATTTATCTTTATTCCCCTGCCCTTTTGATATTATGATACATGTATAATCTCTATGGGGCATATGCTGTCACAGAAAAGCTGATCTGTAAGAGTGCATTCTAACTTTTGATACTGTACTGATGCAAATTGGCAAAACTGCCACTTTAAAGATTAAATTAAATTAAATTATCCTATTTTCAATTTCTTATTTTAAAAGCCACTGAACCAAATACTCAGTCATTGTCAACAGCCGTCCATAAAACCGATACAACAACGATACTTGAAACAGGTACTGCGAACCAGATTAAAATAATAAATTCTAAAATGCTTTGCTATTTAATAAACATCACAACTTGAGCATCGCACATTACACCTCATTATAAATCAATGCGCATTGGTGAATTCCAGTGCTGTATAGTCCAGGTAGATTTCAGGCCATGATCTAGCGGACTAGAACCTCAGTCCTGTTGTAAAGGAAAGAAAGTGTTGATGATTTTGGTGGACTTCGAAATTGATGGATATCATACCAACACTGTAGATTTTAAAACATTCGATTCCATTACTAAGTTCCTGCTTTTTCTCTGCACTGTCATTTCATTTTTAAATGTTGTATAATATACTGGGTTAGTGGGTGTTCATGACTGAAGCAAAACTTTTCTTGTAAATGACAAATTATTTGATATGTCGAGATAAGTTTTACCTTGTTAATGATATTCGAAGGGACAATAATGCGTATCAAGTATTATGTGTCAGCCTACTTAGTTGATAATATTGGAATGTCCTCAAGGGCGCACCTGTAAAGTGTCGGATATTGCCCAAAATGATATTTGAGACTTCAAATCCTGTACCAAAATCATTGTAAGATATGTCCGAATTATGTGGGAAAGTTGCACGGAAAGAGAACACTGCTTTCGTTATTAAAAAAGCGAGAATTTGCGTCAGCTTTTTACAACTAATTACTATATGAAGTTTATGACGTTTATGACCAGTAGCGTAGCTACGGGGACACGTGCCCCACCCCCCCCCCCCCTCCCCAATCTATTGGCAAAAAAAAACGTCGAACTGACCCCAAATTAAGCCAAATGTTTTATTAGAAATAATGTGTGATGATAATGATGTTAGGAATACTAATAAAGAACAACCTAACAGTCGTTACCTAGTAGCAATAGCGCACATTATCAGCTAGTGCGTGCCTTTTGCGAATTATCAGTCCCGCGCTCGAGGATCGACGCTCCGTTAACACCGCATTTCAGTAGAGCGCCCTCCAGGGGCCTCTGCAGGATCCTGCCAGGGGGGGGGGTGGGGGGGGGGGTGACAACTCGTGTATAATGTAAGACAGGTATGTGACGCTTAAAGAATCCCGTTTTCACACCCGATTGCCGCTCCATAGATCCCCGGAATTTCTTGGCTATAGTAGTTGAGTAGCGCGAAGTGCATTATTCTTCTTCTAGTAGCTCCTTGGGACCCCTTAACTCCCGTTTTTGTAGCTCCAAAGACCCTATATGTTGTGCTTGTAGTCAGCTCTTAAGACCCCCAAGTTCAGAGTTCGTACAGCACGACCCCCGTCAAAAATAATCTGTGTGCCCCCCGCCCCCCAACCCCCCGTGCTGCTGCATCCCGCTTTAATAGATAATTTTGACCGTTTGACGCCTTCCTTCGCTATATGGGCGCGTAGCTGCACTACATAGTCAACATGTCTAGGCAAAGCACCAGTCATCTTCTCAAAATCGACATCTGCATCAGTTGAGCATATACGTATGTAAGTTTGATTCCATAGCTTGAACTACGAATCATATAATATTTCTGTCTCGGGTATGCACCCAAATCACAAAATTTAAAAGCCAAAAATATGCAAAAGCTCCCTTACAGTGGGAGGGGGACACCTCCTCCCCCGCTTGGTCGCTTCGCTTCCTCTCAATGCCCCCTTCTTGAAAATGATCCTTTTACATCAAGCACATCATTTACAGATCCACTTAACCGGACAGGTCTGATTCAAATGTACGCCAGAAACAACAGTTCCACCAGACATACACCTGGATCAACAGCGTGTGTACAAGTACCAACATTCCCCTTTTTTTTCAAAGTTAAATCTTTAAAAAAAAACATTACAAAATGCATAGTAACAATATGGTAATAATGATAAGGACAATAATAACCATACTTCTAAAGTGATATTTTAAGCACCAATTTCAAAAATGTATCCACGTGGGAGGGGGTAAACCCCCTCCCACACCCTCCCCCAAATAAGTATAAACATGCGCGCACGATGTGAGCGTATTTGAGTCTGGTGTGTGTGTAGGTGCGATTGTGTTTGTATACAATGTATAGCGGTCCAATCATAAGGGAGATGATTTAAGTCATGATTTCTTTAAAGTTAGTATTATTTTTTCTTAAATCCAAGGTATGCACCAGATTGCATAATTTCGAGTTAAAAATTGCAAAGGAGAGACACCCCCTCCCACACCCTCCCCCCTCAGGCGCTTCGCTCCTCGCAGTTGTGCCCCCCCCCCCCAATCCGTTGACCTCGCTACGCCACTGTTTATGACCGTCATTAACGCTCATGATGATGAAGTATTATCAATGAAAGATATCGTCATACTTAAGGGGCATTTGAAAAAATCTAACCCTATTCTATTATTCGCTTACCATAAGCCAAACAACACGGTGGAAGAGAAATGTGGAAGCTGAATTATTTTTTGTGGAGTTAGACACTTTGCAGGTGCACCTTAAATCAAAGGGGCAGCTTTTCCCATCTGATGGATTCAGGACTGTCATTATCTACCTGCAGGAATAGTATCTGAACCGCTTGTGTGGACCTGCCCACACATATACAGTATGTAGACAGTATTACACTTGTATGATTTATTCAAATACACATACTTTATACTCATAATCATGTGAGAAGAATGAAATGAAATGTAATATATGAGCAACCCCTAGGAATAAGAAATTCGTAATGATATTGCTTGTTGACGTAATTTATTCAAATGTATTATACTTCGCATATTCCGATATCGTTATGGCTAACTAAATGGTAGGACAAGGGGTATGCTCAATAAGAGGGATATGTTCTTTAAATCTTTTAAAAAAAAGGTTTGTTCACAAAATGCAAATCATCATAAAAATAAGATTAACAGATATTGCTTTAGACACAATCGGCTCTACATTTATCATAACGAGCAGTGAAAATGTTCTCAGCCTTCAGGATACTCGATTGATCATATAATTACCATAGTATTCATCAAGCACCTATTCATTTCCTTTTTTTCTAACAGTTCAATTTTCTAATTGCCATTAATCTCCAATGTATTAAACATTTATTTTTACGGGCACCACCATGTCCAAAGTCTACTACATTTATTTACACTGTTAAAGTAATGGCACCCTTCTTAAACAAGGATGGTATAGCAATACTAATTTTAGACCTTGTTGCAGACAACTATGCAAATATTTCATTGTTTTGCTTTGCGATTCTTTTTCATTGTTGACGGATGTGTTAATTGCGAGGTGTTTAGTTTCAGTTTCTACCAAAATAATGGCGCAATATTTTAAAGGTATTTGGTAACAACGGTGTCATGTTAAAAATATCAGTTGGATTGGCGTCTTATAAATATTTGTTTAACATGTATAATTACCTTTGCTTGCAAAACTGTCCCTGGAATTTTATAGCGATTGGATCCGTGTGGGCAGATATGAGCGAAAATGAAAGCGACGTACAATTATTAATGAGAACCAACTATAAAACGTGTAACGCGCTTTTATATGAAATCTTTTAAATCTTCATATCTTGATAATTTTTACCCACACTGGTGTATTAGCAAGCCGTTAGATACACATACACGCACGCCCTGATATTTCATCTCCGAAATTAACAGTTGTATCTGTAATGACTTGTTTGCCTTATCTGTAATGAACTATAACTATGTAAATGTAAGGTAATAATTTCATATCTGTTATGTTACTGGTTACATTTCATGCCCAAAACCTATCGCGATTTGGCAATTAATGGCATCAGTCACATGACTGAAGGTGACACTTTTGAGAGATCATTTTGTACAGTTTTTTAATTAATGTCATAACTACTATAATTGTAATATATTTTGACTATTTGTATGTGATAATCATTACATTAGGCATATCATCTGATGACGATATTACTAGTCAAACATCAGGTATGATATTACATTCAATTAACAAAATAAATATTTCCTTGCGCATTTTAATTTGAATTTACGTTTCCTCTTCACACATCTTAAGTACATGCGAAACGCTAAATATGTGTACGTTGTTCTTTATTGTTAATAAAACACTGCAGCTTATAATGTTCCAACTATTTTCAACATTTTAAATATATTATTTCTTCTTCATACATGCTTCAAAATCATTAAAATCAATATACATGTATATTCATTACTTCCTGATTATGAATATATTCTTCGGTTCATTTTTAAATAGCGGTTAATTTTACAGCATGTGTTCGTGGCAATTATACTAGGACACTAAATCATGAAGGTACATGCAGCACATAATTATGTATTCCTAAGAGCACTTAGACAGAAAATGCACCTTCAACGTCCTCATATAGTACTCAATTGCATTATCAGATTATCTAATGTAAACTAATTTGCTTTCGGTTTTGAAAAAAGATAATGACATAATTCACTTTGCTGCCGTTAAAGAGTTAAAGGGAAAGTACAGTTTTGGTTTAGAGGGCACATCAAGATATAATTAATTCGTGAGGTACTGAAAAACTAAGTGATATATTTGGAAGAGTACGTGATTTTAAAGATAAAACAAACTTTATTTGAATAAAATCGGTTAAGAAAGAGCTAGAATATCACTAAATATATTCTGAATCTACATAATCCCTACCCTTATTAGAAAACATACCGAAGGTGTTTTTTAAATAGTTGTTAACCCTAATAGGGCCGGGGGGCCATAATGGCCCCCCCCCCCCCCCCCTCCGCGATTTTTGTTATTGGTCCAAAACGCTGTACGATGACGCGCCGCGGCTTGGTGGCTTTTTTCTATCGGGTCTTGCGCACATTTAAAAATAAAGATTACGAAAATCGGACCTACCGTTACAAAGTCACGTGACCTTTTGTCTATGCATGTCAGCCCGAAAATCGCTCAATTTCGTGATTTGTGTACAAAACATAAGGAAATATCAATTTTCGTAAAATGAGGTGTATCATTAGTTATTTGGTGTTGTTTACATGTTATATGTTGGTTTGGGGATTCAAAATAGTTAAATTATAGTTAGAAATAAAATAAACAACAAAAACAATAAAATACATTAGTTTAAAAAAACAAAGAAATACATAAGAAATTAACAAAACAATAGAAAACATAAGGAAGAACCGGGCTCTTCCAAATCTGTTTGTCGTATTATCATTACAAATGCTCTAATGAATATATGTAGTGAAAACCAGAGTTTAATTATGAAGAATATATGATTTATGGGTAAAAATATGAATTTCATGACTTATTTGCATAAATTACCATAAATATGCAAATTAATGCATTTTTCAAATTTTTTAAAAATTACCATTGTATTCTATACACTTCACTTATCATGCGTGCACAATTGTACGGCGATCGGCCGCTCCGCGGCCGAGATCTTAGGGGGGGGCCATAATGGCACCCCCCAGCCTGCTGAAGACCTCAAATAGCCCGGCCCTTTTAGGGTTAATGCTCTCTGGAGGGCACTCTCTTGTGTTAACATCTGCGTTTTGAATGGAGCCAGCATTATTACCTGTCCATTCATATTTTGTCTGCCATTCAACCATCATTTAATTATAAAGTTTAATTTGTAATGATAATTTACGAGGTTAAGTTGCTAGTATTCAGTTTGACAAGAACTGCACTATGACTTTAAATACATTCTAATCTAACAGCGAAAGTTTGAGCAAATCTTAATAATCCAATCGAGGATTATGATTTTGCAAAGTTTTGATCAATATCTTGTTTGCTGCCCTCTTTGTCGACTCTTTGCTAATCTGTTCAATGTTCAACGTTCAATGTTTTATTTCTCATGTCACGTAAAACAAACAGGAGTAAGTTAATTGCAAATTTAAAATCGATTAAAAATATTAACTTTCGAAAATGTGAAGAACATTGAGATGATATACTCGGTCGTGCCAAATTTAATTTCCCTATACCTATACTAAAACCTATACTCAAATGTGATATTACATTAGGAGTGAGACCGCTATACAATGATGACCAAATAAATGAACAGTGATACCAACAAGTTAGCAGGAAACTATTGATGATAATCTAAAGTAAGTTTGTAAAAATGTACTTTTCCAGAATCAGTATACTTAACTTTCATAATTATGGGGGCTAAATAATCATTATAATATGATGTGAAGACGGTATTTAGCAAACAAACAAAAAACAAAAACAAAAACAAAAGGCAATCGCGACGTAAATAATAATAATAATAATAATAATAATAATAATAATAATAATAATAAACAAGTAAAAGAAAGAAAACAATGTCAAATGTAATCTCAACCTAGGAATTGACCAAGGAAATGTTACTATCAAGAAAATGCACAATAGATATTAAAATATCAATGCAGTAGAGAAAAAATATATATATATTTACATACAACAATACAACAAAGGTACTTGTTCAGATGATGCAGTAACTTTGTGCATCAACATATAAATGACTGTACTTTCCAAGTTACCACGATTCGTCAATTTGAAAGATAATCATACATTCTACAAATCAGCGTTGTGGCTGCAGACCGTAACTATTTCTGTTATGTCACAGAAGAACAACTCCATTGTAACTGTATGTAACAAAACTTCACAAAATGTCACTTTTTATGAAAAAGCATCGTTTCTCTACTCTTATTCTCAGATATGGTTAAATGTGCATGCATTTACGGTAATACTTCATAAAATCCACAAAGAATGGACAAATATAAAAAAATAAATGATTAAAGTCAGTGAAAGGTTGTTTCACGATGGCATCACAGATTTGGGCAAATTGCCATCTAGAAGAGGGCGGCAAACAAACATTACCGAAATCATAACTTTTGAATTGAAAGAACGAAATTTGCTCAAACTTTCACTGTTGGGCTACTAAAATTGTTTCCCTTTCATTCAATCCACATTAGTACTTGGGGAAACTTCCGTTTTAAAATTTATATGAATATATAAGACTAGGTTTAATTTGTAATGAATACAAAACTGGCTTCATTTCAATTCGTAAGCCTATTTATTAAATTACGCACTGGCAGCACTTAATTCACAGTAGCACATTATTTTAAATCATTATTAATCCTCAAGTAATGATTAAACTTAAATCTACAAATAAACTGTCACATAGTAGCATTTGATAAACAATCCCAGTAATCCATTCATAAGGCATTTTACTTCTCGCGTTCGCATTTTAAAAAAATGTAAATATCGCTGAGGGCGGTTTTTAACACCAGAGTTCCATGTCGGAATGTCAGTTCAGCTCCGCAATTACCTTTTCAACGTCGTTTCTTCACACGTCACCAAAAAAAATGTGATTTTATATGGAGAGAATAACTTTATTATACCAATTTAGAAATAGTTATAACGGACAAATGTAATTTATGCATATCATTCATGATTAATCTATAACTTTATTTATAATTTTATGTATAATTATCTAAAAACTCAACCCACTTATATCGATAATTTTTAGACAGTTTGAGTTTGTGAAAACAAATAATTTGATTTCATATTTTGCAATTGTTTAGATGATGATAATCATGATATTGATAACTAACGTTAACATTCTTTGTGTACTATAAGATCATGGTAGAATGTATTTTCTTTAATGGTATCGCAATCATAAGAATAGAGGCTAAACAACCTACACATTATAATCATCTGTATTCATTCCCAATCTTGCTCCAAATATCGCTGATCCGTCGCGACACCAGGATTTCAAAAGTGGGGGCAAGCAGGGGCCAAGGCCTTCTGTTCGGGATATCAACAAAGAGTACAAACACAAATCTCTTTAAATCACATTTGAAATGAGGACAAAGCCTTCCATTGGCGAATACCCCATGCCCCCCCACAACTACTCCGCACCGCAATCGATACTTAATCGCTTCTCTCACTCCAAGTCATTACATGCACACAGCTCCTCTTTTACAAGTTGTGTCTTTGATAATTTTGGATTTTATATTTTGAATAATCTTTAGGAACACCATCTGGTGAAGACCCTACTGATAATATAGGTATGATGACACGTTTTAATTTAATTTCTAAAATTTCTATTGAAAAATATCAAACTGACATGCTATGGCACCTTTTAATTAACATGCAAATTGCATAACAATTTAATATTTCTATTAAAATACTTGTGCATAATGTCGGACCTAATTTTGTTTATCACACTTTTTTTAATTTCTCAAATCTTTTCAACTCATATGTTCTCCTCTTTCGTCTTTAAAGGGATAGTTGAGTTTTGGTATAAAGAGCGCTACTCAAAAAGAAAATTCGTGAGATAATGAAAAACAATTTTTTATGACAGAATGAACTTTATTTGATCAAAATCGATTCAGAAATAGCTGCTATATCCATAAACATTCCTAATAAATGTGGGGCCCCACAATTATTAAACAATTTTGAACCAGCTGTTAATTTTTTTTTTTTTTAATGCTTCCTCTTTTACAAAATGTACATAAGTGGTTTTTAAATAGTTGTTGATAATCTCTCTATCTAATCACTATTTCGACATAACATCACATTCACAATATTTCATTTAAAATGGTTGAAACCGATGAGTGTTCAGAAAGCGCCCTCTTGAGTTTTAACGGCTCTTTTTTAATGATGACAGGCCTTTTACTTAGTTATTTGTAATTTTGTATTTCTTTTTAGCATGCTTCTCACTTACAAATAAATGCTATTCCTTTTTTTGTTTACTTATCTCATTCTTCTTAAAGAAATTAATTTCAATGTCCACTATCATTATCCATGTTAATTCGTAGAACGTGTTTTTGTGTGAGGTGAAAGGACAATCTTCATATCTAACGGTACTTTCAGTTTGTATAGTTTTTTTCATTACTTCACACGTATTCTTACATTTCTTTCAATTATTAAATTTCTTTTACTCTATAGTTTATGTATTGTTTTAAGTAACGAATTTTTTATCTTGCTTTGTTTCTGTCTGCTTTGTTGAATAAATCATTCATTATTCATTGCACAGATACATTAGTTATATATATCATTATATAAATCTTTATTTGTAATACTCATATAACATGTATAAGGGAAATGTTGATCCTTTCAGGAAATGGTATACAAATCAGTACTGGTATATAGGACAGGTATAGGAAATATTGGCTTTCTCAATAATGCTAAAACTGCAACTTTATATCTACATGCAAATTGCAGCTAAACAATTATTGTAGAAACTGGTGTGGGTAAATAAAAACAATCCCAATTCCAGTTTTACCAACTCTCTTCATCAAACAGTGCCTTATATGTATTGGCTATTGTATCTACATGTATATGCTTCTCACCAAATACATTGTACATTTATTCTTTGTGAAAAAATTCAGCACAATTACGTTTATTCGCAGGTCATTTTGTGAGGTGAATGGCAGTGGCATAGCTAAAATTCCCCTTAACAAATTATTGTAGTTACGTTAAAATGACATGATTTTAGCCAAAACTTATTATAATTACTTTATAACATGTTTAAGATGACATAATTTCGGCCGATTCACTTCACTTTTTCCATTTTGGTAATCTACAAGCACGAGTTCTTATGAGGGGCAGGTGCCCACCGCCCGCCACCCCCCCCCCCCCCCCCCCCCCCTCCTCGAGAAGCTCTTCCATGGCCTCACGAGGCCGCATATTACTGGGTGTTTACGGCGCCATAAATTAATCGTTGTAAATTTGCTTTACGTGTCACTTACGGAAATGTTTGACGGGGATGTTTGGCTGAGATATAACGTGTAAAGTTCAGGCGGAACATTCACATGTACGATAAAATAATTTGCACATGGCTAGCCTTGGACGGTTATCCTGGCTGTTCAGAGTACATTCAAAACTATAATTTCCTAATTGGTAAAAGATTTATTGCAATGTGCATTTATGAAATAATGCAAAACAAACATTTTATTATATATTCATTATCGGCCTATGATGAGGGTAAACAAATACAAACAAGAGAAATCGATTAATTACTGAATGTTGCAGGTAGTAATAATCTAACTATGTATAAAGGACATATCGGGTTAATTATTTGTACTTCTTATTTATAATTGTTTTTTTTTTATATCTTTTCATATCACAAACGAAGACAACCGTCTTACAGATTGGCAAATTGTTATCATCTTCATTACCGCCGGCATTGTCATTACTTTGATTATTGGCGTCGTCTTTATGGTTCGGAAGAAACTATCCGGGTATGTATCTTATCTTTAATATTGCAATGTGTATATTTTCGTTAACTCCTTGAATGCCAAGCTCGCATTTTTGTGAGTTACAATACACACAAATGCCATAGAGCATTAAAATCCCTGGCACTCAACGTGTTAATATGATCGTCCGTTGTAATAAATCATGTTAACGAAAATATTTCCAAGGAAAGGAATATATGCAGTTGTCGGGTACATCAGCATTGGTATACTATTTAGTAGTTGTAGTACCCGGTTACCCACAAGTCAATCAGCAAGTTTGCTATTACTGGGTGAGGCATTCTATATTAATATTATCTTTTCTAAAAATAAAAAAATTATAATGACCAGATCGACACTGTATATAAGATGTATTTTGAAACTCCAAACTACTCTGTTGTACTCGCCTGCTGACCTTGCTTCCTATACGTCCATTTCAACTTCGTATCCACCTCTGACTCCTCCCATTTTGAGGTCTTAATATTACACCATTTCCCTAGATTGTGTCCTTCCCAATCTTATTTTGGCCTTTTCTTCTTCTTCTCCTCCTCCTTAGAAGCCTAGCTTTGTCCTCTGGTCCTCTGGTGTCAATCCATCAATGATCATTAGTATGGTTCAAACAATGTAAAATCCCCAGGCTTTATCTTATTGCAGAACTAACCAGTGTTCTCGGTCACACGCCATCCCTCCCCATTTCCACAACTAAACCAAGTACCTCAGACACGGTCAGCCCCCCCCCCCCCCCCACCCCCACCCTGATTGTACGACTAAAGCACTGACATCGGATACGACACCTTTTCCCCTGTCTTTCCCCCACTCGCACAACTACTAAACCTGGGACACGCCAACCACCCAACACGTTGACACCATCCACCCCCATCCCAACCCGCCAACCCACAACTACCCAGCTAGCCACCTGACGTTGGGCCGATGTCGGAATTTGGTTGCCGGATGTCGGCTTATCGCCGTTGGCTCGAGGTTAAAATGTCCGCCAGCCCAACATCGTCACGACGTCATTTTTGTGATATATTGGCATAAGGTCATTTTCCGACAATGGCCCAACATCATGTCATGAGATGATGTTGGGCCATTGTCGGAAAATGACGTTATGCCAATATATCACAAAAATGACGTCGTGACGATGTTGGGCTGGCGGACATTTTAACATCGAGCCAACGGCGATATGCCGACATCCGGCAACCAAATTCCGACATCGGCCCAACGTCAGGTGGCTAGCTGGGTACTAGCTACTTATTCTTTATGTCCTGCATCTCCTCGTGCTTCTTCTATATTACTCGATGTTATTGCATACTTTATAATCCATGTATTTTTATCTACATTTTAAGCACAAAGACAGCTGGAAATACAGGTGAAATTACTTGCTTCAATCACAATTATCGCGAATTGGGAAAAATGGTCTTCATTTGTGTTCATGCATGAAAACGTTACATTGTTGATGTTTTTATCATTTTGCTATTGCAGGTACCATGTCGGCTAAGAATGTAAGAACATAAAGTTATAATATATCATCTGGTGAAGTCTGCATTATCATAATCACATAATTGCATGCTCTAATTATCTTATTCGTGTTTGTGGTATCCACCCAGTGATTTTGAGTTAGAATTTGAGAAAATAGTTGAACTTGTCAATGCACTTTATATGTAATAGCTCCTTTTCCGACCTTTTTTGTAAATATATATATATATTATTGAAGTATATATACGTCATACATTATCATCTGAAAGCTGAGATTAAGGTGAATTTAGAAATACTCGAATCAAACAACTGAAATATGTGAGTGTATTTGAGTTTTGTGGTGATACCACCTCTTTCTAAAGCTACCATTTAGACAACTTTCATCGAGAAACAATAGGAAATATGGACCAGATCCGGTAGCTTTGACGAGGAGATTTTTTTTGTATTGAACTGTCGTGGATGCCACAATGATTTGTTTTAAAATGTTTACTCATATCTAGGCATCGGCGTTAACTAACAATATCAAACTTTACATATTGCTTGTGTTTTGAGGGATTAGTATGGATTGTCTACTTTGATTCTTTGCATGGTGTAAATACGTAAATATGGTAAAACGATTATGTAAATACATATGCAAATATTTGGCTTTTTGTGCGCATTGCTGTTGATATGTAAATTAGTTTTATTTTTGTTTTACACATAACCTGCATTGTCCTGCCCTTCTTTAAAAGATTGCTACTTTACCCCTTCCTCAGAACAAACTATGTACGATATTGCTTTTAAATAATACATTTCTAGAAAGTTAATTAATGGAATAGCGGTTTGTGGAATGTATCGCTGTCGTAGTATATACATGTAGGTGTAGTAAATAGTGATAGACACTAACAAAAATAAAGGTACAATTATAGGATGCAAAACGCTGCTGCAAAAGCATTCTATATACGTCCCAAATTGGGGTATGCACATGGGTGCAGACGTGCACCCTCAGTGTACGTGTGTGCATACCCCACTTTTGGGGGTAAATTGCAGCCTTAGATGTGTTGCTATTGTAGCAGCTTTTTGATCCCTTAAGGGTGCACATTCGAACCTTTATATCTTAGTGTGTTTAGTAGTAGTTTTGTTATAATTATTATTATAGGTTTTCCCATTCATTTTAACACTTTTGTCATTCAATTTCATTAATTCGTAGTTCAATTTCGTCCCGAGAAACCAACAGACCGTAAATCCCAACTTCAATTTTGTCAACAACCATGGTCAATGATCAATCTAATTCGTCATTTGTCAATCAATTTCCAACAATTCTCATTCAAAATCGTCAATTGGCATTGGAATTCGTCTCCGCCGCTGAGAGTGGTGAATGTTAAGACCAAATTCCTCTTTGTTCAACCAATTTCGTGATTTTGTCATTCAAATTCGTCGCATGGTATAGCCTTATATGCCTGTCTGTGTCATGACTATGTACATGGTATAGGTGGTTAGATGGGTATGTATGCGTGTGTGTTTGTATGTGTGTGTGTGTACATAATATTTAATATTATTTTATATTATTTATATGTATGTCTTGAAAAAGAATTTAATACAATTTGTTGTAAACGTGCTTGTGTTCGTGTTGGTGTGCATGTATGCAAATATATGTGTGTTTGTGAGTGTGTGCGTGTGTTTTGTGCGTGTGAGTTTGTTTTCGAGTGTATACATGTGTATGTTACCCCCTAAATGATTAATGTTACAATTTACAATTACATCAAGACAATATAAAACAGACTATTATAGTGTAAATACATAGGACGAATTTAAATAGAGTTTTAATGAAATTGATTGCCAATTGACGAAATTGCTTTCGCTTTTATGTGTTCAGCAACTGTGACCGACGAATTTGATTTGCAATTGACGAAAATGTGTGACTAACGACTAAATTGTGTGGTCTTTGTGGGAAATTGATCGACGAAAGACAAAATTGAAGTTAGGATTTCCGCTCTGGTGGTTCCTCGGGACGAATTTGAATGACAAATTAATGAAATTGAATGACAAATGTGTTAAAATGAATGGGAAAACCTATATTAAGTGGTGAAATATGTTTATTTTCTATTCATGAATTCAATTCGAGGGATCGACAATAGCTATAAGATATTCGCCGATGGCGGCGCTATAGCGGTTTTGTTTTTTTAATTCTGCTGAATTGGGTCATCCCCCGTAGCACTTCATTGCTGTATTTATTGTTGTGATTTTAAAAATAAACAAACAAACAAACAAATCTCCGGTAAATAGGCGCGCGTGGATAGCTTTCCTATTGAAATCAGCCAAAATCACGATGTGCCGTTTTTAAGAACGGGTCTTAAAGTGATTCAAACATTGATTTAAATCACAATTTAGATAAAAGTATTTTTGTTATGGGGTTCCGTTGCGGATGAAATTATCAAAATTAGCCGACAAAACTTGATGAATTCTTCGTGTGTAGCTGTAGGATTTCGGCGTTCGTGCATAGAAAATGCACGCAGTGTAAAAGACCGGAAGTAGGTAGCACAACCGGAAGCTGGGCCCGCTGAACCAACAGCGCGCGTCAACCAATCAGAAACAAGCATTTCATTGTTGTTGTGGTTGTTGTTGTTTAGAGTTTATTGGCGGTTCATTCAATTTGAATATTTTCGCCAATAACTAAATATTATTTTAATTCTTCTCATTAATTTTCTTTATTTTAATATTTTCATTATTTATATTTCTTCTTTTCTTTCTTTTGGGGGTGCATAAACGTTTTCAAACCATCGATAAACAAAACCAAAATTAAAGGCATCATCGGGCCAACCCGGCTCGGTACGTTGAGCAGGCTTCTCAACTGACGAATCAGTCTAGGCCCCCCGATGCATGGAGATGCGGTCTGGTCGCCTTCGTTCTATTTTGCACCTGCATCCGATTCCAAAAAACAAAACAAAATTATATATCAAATCAAATCAACTCAAAAAAGAGATTTTCAATTATTCAAGAACATACAAGGTAGCAAACATTTTGGGGCTTTGAAAGTGAAAGTGCAAAGTGCAGGATGTAATTTACTAATTATTTACATAAACAAATTATACAAAAGAATGTTACGCATTACTTTTTCAGCAAAATTTATATGCTGATCAAACCAGCTTCAGAGGCCTGCACAGATGTCCTGTAAACAGTCTCTGTTCCGGCTTGAGCATGCATATAATGTTACGAGAGCCAAACATAATTATTATACAAAAACAATTTCAATACAAACTCTTAATATTATACGGGTAATCTCCCGGTTCTTCTTACATAATCAACGATAGCTTGTTGGAGGGGTCGCTCTAAAGAATTTAACAAAGTCATTATTTTTCCTTCTTCATATAAACCTGTTTCAGCCATCAACATGGCCCTTTGAACTATGTACTCTGGACACTGACACAAAAAATGTGTAATAGTTTCAAATATACCCTCACAATTAGGGCAATACCCAGTATCGTGTTTTTTCAAGACACATAAATTTACATTTAAACCAATGTTTCCCATTCTTAAACAGTGCAATATACTTTCATTTTTTCTATTATTTAATTTACATATATATATACTCTTAACATTCTTTTGCACATCTTTAAGACATGATTCAGTTCCTTCCCATCTTGTCTGCCATTTAACATACATTCGTTTCCTTATAATACTATTAATTTCATACCTTGCTAATTTATTATCAATTTCTATTTTTTTTTTCAAACCTCGTTTCGCTTCTATATCCACAATCTCATTACCATTAAGTCCACAATGACTGGGAATCCATTCAAAAAACACAAAAGTCCTTTTATTCTTCAATTGTAAACACAAATTTAAAATGTCATATACAGGAAGTTCCTCTTTGTGACTCTTTATGGCTTGTAAAGAACTTAAAGAGTCGCTAAAAATAACTGCCCCAGTGTACAAACTAGGATGATTATCCAACCATTCTAAGGCGAGCACAATTGCTGCCATCTCTGCCCTATAAGAGGATGTATAGTTTGAGAGTCTCTTAGATAATGAATAATCATAGTAGGGGACGTAGAAGGCGGCGGCCGCACTCTCCTGTTCTGGTGATTTTGATCCATCAGTATATATTTGCAAATAATTTTTCCATTTTGTATTTATCATTTCTATTGTTGCTTGCCTTTGATGCAATTGATTGTCTCTTTTACAAATATAATCATGTAATTCTATTGATATTAAAGGAACATTCAAGTGCCAAAAGGGGGTTCTAGAAAAAATCATCTCCTCAACTTCAAAATCAAAAGTATTCATCAATTCCATTGATCTTTGTCCAAAAGCTGTCCTAGAATTATTACCTCCATATATATGAAATTGCCAACAATCTTTGATATCCTCTTTCAAAGGATGATTGTTTACACTTTCAATTCGCTTTTTAAGTTTACAACATAACATTTCTCTTCGTAAGTCTAAGGGCATCTCTCCTAATTCCACTTGTAGGTCTCTGAGAGATGTCCCCTTGCGTGCGCCGGCACATACATATAAACTTTGGTACTGAACTGAATTTAAAATATTTTTAATACTGGGTGCCGCTGAGTCATAAGCTTCACAAGCGTAATCTATGGTTGATAAAATCAAAGATTTATACACCATCAAAAGTTCTTTAGCATCTCCACTCCATTTAGCATGTGCTAAACTTTTGACTACATTTAATTTACGTTTACACCGATTTGCAACTTCTGTTATATGAGGCCGCCAAGTAAGGCGTTTATCAAAAATAACTCCAAGATACTTATGCTGTTTTTGAGGAAGCAATTCATGTTCTCTTAAATATAATTTAATATCATCATTTGATTTATTTGAAAAGAGGACAGGAACTGTTTTCTCTAGAGACATTTTCAAACCCCATGACAAAAACCAAGAATCCAAGGTATTGATGCAATTTTGTATCAATTGCGTATTCATATTTATATCATAACCATATTTCCATATGACACAGTCATCTGCATAAACCAAATTATGAATGCCAGGGGGCGAAGGGATATCCTTCAACATCACATTAAACAATAAAGGACTAAGAATACTACCTTGAGGTAAGCCATTTTGGGGGTGCATAATTTGGGATTTGCTATCCCCTACTTGAACCTGAAATGTACGATCCAACAAATAATTCCTTAGAAAAACAAGAATATTTCCTTTAAGGCCTATATTACTAAGCTTAACTATGAGTCCCTTCGTCCAAAGGGTATCGTAAGCTTTTTCCAAATCAATAAATACTGCTAGAGTTTTCATACCAACTCGTAAATGTCTTTGTATCTCATTTTCTAAATGCACGATGTTATCTATAGAGCCTCGACTTTTCCTAAAACCACTCTGATTATTATTTAATATTTCATTCTTTTCTATATACCATTGTAATCTTTCTTTTACCATACTCTCCATAATTTTCATAAAACAAGATAACAAAGAAATGGGTCGGTAAGATGACGTCATAGTAGCATTCTTATTTAACTTCAATACAGGAATTAAAATGGCATGTTTACATTGTTCTGGTACGATGCCAGTACTCCATATCTTATTAAATAAATTCAACAAAACCTTCTTGGCCATTTGGGACATATTTTGATAAATTTCATAAGTTATACCATCTTCACCAGGAGCCGATATTTTTTTCTCCTTCAAAGTCTTTTCTAACTCCAACATTGTGAATGATTCATTTATTACCAAATCAAAATTATTATTATAACTTTCCTCAACATCAATTTGCTTAAAAGCTTCAAGCACTTCTCTCTTCTTCGTCTTATGACCACTAACTGAGTTTCCAACGGATGTAAAGTACTCTCCAAACTCATTAGCTTTATCCTGGTCATTTACTATCACCTGTTCTCCTTTATATATTACTGACATTTGTTTAACTTTCTTCCCTATATTACCATTTAACATTCGAATAAAATTCCATAATTCCGAAACAGATGTAAAACGATTCAATTTCATAGCGTAATTTAACCAAAAGGTTCGTTTTGCCTGCCGTATAGTCCACTGGGCATCTCTTTTCTTATCTTTATATAATTGAACGTTTTCTACACTCCAAAATTTCAATTTATTTTTTTCCTTATTTCTTGCTTTTATCTTTACATTACATTCTTCTGTCCACCACGGGACTGCATTACAACCTTTTCCTTTCTTACTACTTAATAACTTATTTAATATATCATATAAACATTCCATAAAGTTTGCATAGAATACATTTACATCATCGTCATATAATGTTTCCATATTGATCCTTTCTTCACTCAATCTTTGAAAGGCTATCCAATCCATTTTTTTAAAGGACCACCTAAAATATTGATTTTCTTTTTTGTCCTTTTCCCTATTATTAACACTATATTGAATGCAGACTGGGAAGTGGTCACTTCCAAACTTGTCTGCAAAGACCGACCAAGTACACTTACTGGCTATCCCCGATGAGATCAAGGATAAGTCTAAACATGACGTTCTCCCCGAAATGGGGTCAAGACGTGTACCAGATCCATCATTTAAAATAACCAAATTCTGTTTCAGCAAAAAATCTTCTATTAATCGACCATTTTTATCAATTTTTTCACTCCCCCATAAACAATTATGGGAATTAAAATCTCCCACTATTAATAATTTATCTTTATTTTTAACATGCTTAACCAAAGTATCCAAAATAGCATTGGTTATATCATTACATGGATTATAATAATTTACGACTGCTAAATGATTATCTCCATAATATATATTTACTAATTGCATTTCTATGTCTGTTTCAATTTCCACATACTCATAATTGATGGAAGTATGAATATATATAGCACATCCACCTCTTCGTTTATTAATTCTATTCTTACAAAAACATGAATAATTTGGAATATCAATTATAATATTCCCCTCATACCAAGTTTCCTGAATACAAATTATGTGAACAACTTTTTCTTGCGAGTTTAAATAATTAATCAATTCTCCACTATGTCCATTCATGCCCTGCGCATTCCACTGGAGGATGAGTAGCGCAGTCATAATTAATTTAAGTATCACCATCTTGAGTTCCTCGTTTTACTGCATAAAATAGCTTATCTACGACTGACCTAATTATTCTAAGGCTATCTTCTTGTGGTCTGTCTTCTAAGAAACCCCCTCTAGCGGCAAAATAGTTATATCTATTGTCGATCCCTCGAATTGGACATCGACTAATTCAACTGCATGATAGAATGCGCTTTATAACAGTTTGAAAAGGTGCTGTATAATATTGACTAAATATACACAATTTGTCATTATTTTCATGATTTCATTAAATTAATGTAATACATCACATCAATATTTACCCACTACAACTTTCCCTTACGTACCCCTCCCGCCCGCGCATAATGTTTTTACACTGTACTTCATCCATTTTAGCCGAAACTCCCGAAAAGCGCGCTGGTAAGCCAAGACTAGCGCCTGCTGTATACATTCGAGTATGCGACTAGCGCCTGCCGTATGCAATACCATTTATGCATCAAAATCCTAGCCATTTTCTCAATAAAATCGTAGTTTCACACACCATGATGACTGTGAGTGTATTGTATCTACGTCGTGGTCGTAGTCCGCATCGAGTTCAGCCACTAATTAATGGTCACCCTCGCCCCCCTCGTCCTTGCACTTGTCTTAGCTAGATCGATATCGCAGAGTAGCAAAGTTTGATGCAAAGAAATTGTATCGCACACATACAGCAGGCGCTAGTCTTGGCTTACCAGCGCGCTTTTCGGGACTTTCGGCTAAAATGGATGAAGTACAGTGTAAAAACATTATGCGCCTCCCGCCCCCACCTACAATAAGTATAATTACAAAACTGCATTATGACATGATTTTAGCGTACTTTTTTGGTGACGGGTAAATATTAAATGTAGAATTCTTCAGCATGATCATTTGTTTGGAGCATTTGGCAATCAGAAAAATCACAATTTATTTGTTTGTGTGAACTTCGCGCTGTACTTTGCATTTGTGCTTCTACGTCTCGTTCAGTCTGTGCAGTCTTAAAGTGGAATTTTCCCAAATATTAATGTGGATTGAATACCTTTTTACCAAACAGTAAAGGTTAGACTTTGGATTTTTCTTTCAAAATTTCGTTTGCCGCCCTCTTTAGATCACACTTTGAAAGAACATGTGATGCCAGAATAGAACAACCTTCCACTGAATTTGTATGTAGATTTTCATATTTTTGCATGTTCTTGAATTTGACTATACCAGTGTACAAAGTTGTGTCTAAAATACATGCAAAACTAACTCTTCTCAAACATATATGAGTACCATATAGTATAGGTTTTCCCATCCATTTTCAAACAATCGTCATTCAATTTCGATAATTGTCAACTTCAATTTCGTCCCGAGAAATCCTGAACTTGCAATTGTTATATACAATTTAGTCATTCATCGTTCAATTTGGTCAATGACCAATCAACTTTAAAATTTGGTCATTCTATTTCGTCATTGTGCAATGAAAATCCTCCCACCTAGCGATTAAGTGGGCAATGTTATGTTCGAATTTATCATTGTTCAATCGCTTTCAAGAATTTCCCATTCAAATTCGTCCCGTAGTATAGATGCATTGTGAAAATGCAACATTTTTGATTGATTCATATAAGCGCTGGGAGTTATCATGACTGACAATGTTGATAATTTAAATGATAGACATTAATTACAACCAACCCATGACAATACATGTATTATCTCACAACAATCAGCCATAGTGTGATGATTAACAACATATTTCATACCAAAATTCAATACCAATCACAGCTTGCTATAATGTGAGACGAGTTTGAGCGAGAAAGAACGAAATCGATCGCAAAATGACGAAATTGATCATCACTTTCTGCCACACAGTCTGCGATTGGACGAAATCAAATTACCTTTGACTAAAATGTTTATGACATACACGAATTTGATTGGGAACAAACGAAATTGGGTGCTGAAAGACGAAATTGAACATGACAAACTGAAAGCCACACATTTCCGAGACGAAAATGAAGTTAACAATTATCGAAATTGAATGACGATTGTTTGAAAATGGATGGGAAAACCTATAGTTAGAGCGAAGATGTGTTTTCAAGCAAAGTGAAACTTTTTTAGTTTTATTGTACAGTCTATTCCAATGGAGTTCTTGAGTGACATTTAGCATTTAGCAAAAGAGCAAAGTCACCCAAGAGAGCATCATACACGATTTCAATCAACAATATGAAACTCGTGAATCTTGATTGAATTATCCAAAACACCACTCAAACCTTCGCTGTAATCTTTTTACAAATTGTCCGTTCTCCCAACTTCCTTAATAACCTTGTGGAAAATTTTCCTTTAATGACTAACATGAATCTGTTCTTCATAATGTTGCATGTGTGCGGTGTTTTATTGAATACTCATCTATCCTGCCATACCATTCTGCTGTTATTGTATGTGTATTATGTATGTGCGGGGGTACGTGTGCGCATGCGTGTGTTTTATTGTGTGTACGACGTATGCGCGCACATATGTCTGTTTAGGCTGTTATTATATAAAGTAGGTTGAAATGTAATTTGTAATATGATTAAGCAATTATTACGCTTATTAAATCAAATGAAAAATTTTGCAAAGAAAATGGGGTTTCTCCGAAATTTAAACCCAAGATCTCCGGATTGCTAGCTAGACAGGTTAGCACCAGCTATACCAGCTGATCAAAAGAAAACCCTTACGCTGTATTCGTCATGGTCATTTTCACTATGTTTGAAATAACTTCTTTTTTTTTTCAGAGGAAAGACAGCTCCGCCTGCAGCCGCTCACACCAGCAGTAGATCCCAACGTATAGGACCGGAAGACAGGAACCTCGTACACGCAGAAAGGGGACAGACAACAAACTCCAGTGACATTCAATTATCAACTGATTTCAGTAGGAGAGATGTATACCGCGATGACAACCCACTGGAGAACACCCCGTCATACCATGGTATTGACGATTCTGTAGGTCCATCTTCCGACCAAGACCAAATCCTGCACGTCAACGATCCACGCCTTTTAGCGTTGACAGCCCAGCAATCGCCATCGAGAAATATTATCAAGCATCCGTATTTGCTTAGGAGTTTGCAACCTCAAGAAAATCCATACTTCATAAATCCAGATGACGAAAATCCGCAACCCCACACAATACCTACATATCCTTTGCAAACCAATGTTCATGCTGGTGTGCCCGAAGTAATAGAAAGTCAAGAGAATATGTTAAAAGTAGGTACCCCAGGGAGCCACTACTATGAGACAACAACCCTAGACGATCCTTGTCTCGGACCGTTACCGCTCCAACATAAAGGAATGTCAAATCGCCCCTTACCACACAGGCCATCATCAATGCAAGCTAAGAAGAGGACTGCACAATCACTTCGTAAGAACAACAATAATAGCAACATAATTTCCCGTGAATCACAAGAGGTAAAAAGGAATGTTGCATATCATCATCACACGGGAACGCCTCAGAACGAAGTCCTTCAATCCACTGAATCAGACAGTGGGAATCGGATGACAGAAAACCCGATGTATATTCCTGCATTACCTGATGCCGTACACAGAGAATTCCTCAGTAGGCCTAAAAAGAAAACTGACAACAAGATATCCTCTCCTCAAAGTCACACAGACGACATGATCGAAAATCCACTCTACAATCAAACAACAGTAAATTATCCAGACCAGGCACCAAAGAATAGCGAACAGAAACGGGACAATCACTTTTCTCTTTTAGGAATAACACCTTCAGATGAACTTCCCATCACTAGGGGACATTCCTTCAATTTGGAGAGCCACTATTACGTAACACCGAGTGACCCGACCTCTTCGGGTGTCGCCGATTCGAGCGGGGTTGCTCCGGCGTCAAACCTGGATCTGTATGCGTATGGGCCTCTTGGAGACCAGGTGGCTGAACCATCTCAATCTTCTCATCAAGTTACAGAACAAGACACAGAACTGTGTATGTTAAGGCGGCCTCTGCCACACAGACCGACCTCAAGACATCGGAGTCCAGCTATCCCTCCAGGGACAAGTTCACGTAAGAAATCAAAAGCTACCAAACTGTCCGTTCCTGGGAAACAGGGGAGCACTATCAGGTCCAAAGATGGAAACAAACGTTCTCGTAAGAGAGGGAAGATTCATGATCGAGATCATCCGCATCCTCCCCCTGAGATGCTCGACAACCCTTTGTACAGTTCCTCTGATGTAACTTGCGTCTAAATGTAAATTCAAACAAAATGTGTAGTCTTCTTATACGCTCGTATTTATCGTGTATCATTTATTATACGGATTATCTTAAAGGGACATTCCCTCTTTTGCAAGCCAAATTTCAAAAGTTGCGAGGTTATTGTCTTATATGAAAGAAAATGTCATTTAATAGCATGCCTGAAAAGATTAGGGCTTGAAATCTCTTTTTCGTGGAGTTATAGACCTAAAACTAATAAACCGTCGTCCAACAAACAATTGTGCATTATACGTATATTCACCCAGTGAGGAAGTTCGTACATGAATTCCACGAAGTACCACAACGCTATGCTTGACCCCTACGTGCCCCGCGCACACATAAGAATAACATGACCGCACACTGGGCAAAATAACCAAAATAACCAAATAAACTCGCTTAAACTGACTACATGTAATTACATATTCTTCATTTTTGAGATTTTTTCCCGTGACCTACCTTTCCGAATGTCGGCTTCACAATACCTTTACAAGAATAAGTACAATATAGTTGTAATATTATGCTAAATCAGTTAAACTCTTTTATTGACCGATATATAGTTTGATGGAGGGACGCATTCGTTTTTCATTCATAGAATCCAAATTATAGGGCTGTTCGATCTGATTTTTTTGTGTGTGTGTTTCATTCATCCCCATCCGTCAACTGGAAACTGTTCAGACGTTTTGTAAAAGAGAGACTGTCCCTTTAAAACTTGTCCTAAAGCATACACGGTTGAAGGAAAATAAAGCAAATGTTATCAACGTCGTGATCAGCAGGCATGACATTTATTAGATAGAAGAAATATGGCGAGACTTAAAGGGACTTTGTAACATTGTCCAAATCCTCAAAATCCAATTGAAATTCTAGCGGTTCCCTCATACCTTGTTGTTAGCAAAAAAGCATGGGACAGGTTTGTTTTTTTCAAATTTCCCTTTCGTAAAAAGATATTTACGATTGAAGTGTTCAGAGGTCAAATTATCCAATGGATCGTCAGAACCGTGTACAAAGTGAGTGCAATGAGTTAGTGAATGTCACTTTGCATTTTTGCTCATTACTCGGCCATATAAAGTCCATTTAACTTGAAAATTTCACACAACACCCAATGGACATATCAGATAAAGATATACATTGTCAACCACTCATCGCTTGTTGTACATGTCAATAAAGTTACTAGATCCCTTTAAAAGGGAATTACATTCTCAGAAAAGGTATACGGGATATTGTTCTAAGGCCGGGGTCTTGCAAAGTTAAACAAATTCCAAACATCCAAATAAGATTTGGAAGTGGGTGGGTGGGTCCAGGGCCAATTTTGATTTTTTTTTTTTTTTTTTATATAATTGGAAAACGGAGATGGAGATTGGTGATGGAGAGCGGAGATGCTATTAAATTACATTTTCTTTCATATAAACAATAACCTCGCAACTTTTGAAATTTGGCTTGCAAAAGAGGGAATGTCCCTTTAACGGCTGGTCCAAAATTATCAAACAATTGTGGGGCCCCACGATTATTGCAAACGGTTATATTTATGTATATTTCAGCCATTTCTGAACCGATTTTGATCAAATGAAGTTTATTCTGTCATTGAAATTGTATGCTCTTTCAAATTTGACACTCAGTTTTCATTATCTCACAAAAAATTATTTTGTGTAGCGCCCTCTATACCAAAACTCAACTATCCCTTTAAAACGTTTATCGTTTTAAGTGCTTGACATACGTTATGCACTATCTAGTCATTATATTTATGGTCGTTATGTAGGGGGCGATCAGTTCGCAATCTTACTTAATTATACAGGTGCCTTAGTTTTCATGAATTGTAACTTGAGTTTATGTGCTTGACATACGTTATGCACTATTTTGTCATTATATTTATGGGCATTATGTAGCTGGCGATCAGTTTGCAGTCTTACCTAATTATACAGGTGCCTTATCTAGTTTTCATGAATTGTAACTTGAGTTTGACACTGACAGTATTGGTGATTACGTCATCAATGACTCCGGGTGAAAGAAAGAGACTACAATAAGGAGAGTGGGTTTTGGAGTAGTTTATTTAAAACTGTAGTGGTGGAAATGTATGACATTAGAAAAAATATCTTCACAAATGTTTTCAATCTTAAAATATCAAAAACATACGTACTAATAATTAATATGACATGGACGGAAAGACGGACGAGAGTCGAGGATACGCTAGGCGGCCAATGCAAATGACGAAAAAACAAGAATTTAAATACATGCAAATAGTCAGCTTGAATATAAACTGGGCTCAAAAAGAAACTTAAAATGTTTCACATAGTCCTATCTTGAACATCTGTCCATCAAAATAAACAGAAATGATACACGGGATTACTTCAATACTCAACTCGAATGACATGTCAATATCCAAACGGTCACCTTACTGACATAATTGAAATTGCACTGGCATGGAACCGCTTGCTTTATCACATGTCACAGCCTGGAAATTTCGGCAACAAAGTTACAGCACGTGAAGAAGTCAAAACAAATTCAAATGTAATAAGTAATATCAATTACTCAAAAACAGAGACATCAATAGTGTGTGTATCCACAATGTGCTTGGAAGCATTCATTGCATCTGCTACGCATGCTGTCCACCAGGTTTCTGATACATCATACAGGCTTGGTTCCACTCTTCCTGTAGAGCTGCTTTGAGTGTTTGTGCGGGTTGCCACTTGTTATGACATGTGGTCCCGGAAGCTGTTCCATGTCAGTGTATTTGCTGTTGTGTCAGTTGGGCAACTGCTTGGTTACTGACATGTCTTTAGAGTAGAGTAATAAAGTATTCCGGTGTGTCATTTTTTTTCATTTTGATGGACAGGAATTTCAGATATATTAACCATGTGAAAAACTATAGGGTGTTGTTTAGCCTGGTTTAAATTAATAGTTTTAGTGCGTTGTTTGTTTTTAAGGTGGTAGTGCATATTAGTAGTAAGGTAGACGCAAATGTATCGTGCAAGTATAGAGTAGGCGTAATTCTGTAAAAAAAAAAAAAAACTATACAAAAAAAACTATTGGTGATAAACATTGTGATGCCTGTTGCTAAATCTCTATGTGATGCCTGTTGCTAAATCTCTAAATGTATGCGCTTGTAATCGTGTGTTTTACTGAATCCCAAATTATCACCCTCATTGGCAAACAGTATATCACATACTCATGTGACTCAATTTAGCTTTTAATATTTGAATATTAGTAAAGAACTCGTAACAATAATTACTTTTACTTCTTTTTAGAGGCTCTTCCGTCAGCAGATATTGTAATTATGAACGTATTTCTATTATAATTAAAATATGTAATTATCTATGCTTAGTACGATAATTTCACGTAATGGGTGTTTAATAAAAACTCGTGACACTTTTGACTGTGAATAGTTTAAAAAGTATTGCATTGACTATATTCGTTTTGGAGCAGAGATAGCTGAAAAGTGCAAATTTTGGATGTTGAATGTGGTTGTGTTGCGTAATTCGCACTCAATTCCAAACAATTAATTAATACTTCAAAAAGTATAGATTTCAATATGGTCGAAAAAATATATGTGTGCAAGTCAATGAGTGCGGGTTCGTGGGTGTGCATCACAGTGTAAATTGTCATTATAACCCTTCTTTCCACCTGGATGTCGAGAAGTTTGCCCTAGATATGCAAGGTTATGCATTGTCTGCCAACGAATGAATAGTTGTTATGTACAGGATTTCAATAGATCAAGTGCAAACAGATGGCTGGTCGGACAATAACCATTTTGTAATACACACTCGTTTACACACAGCTTTTCATTTGGTACAGAAGGATTTTTTCAATTTTTCCATGAAAACTGATATTGATGAATTGTATGGAATTGGTAGAGAATTACGCAACGCGACCACACCCAACAACAAAATACACTACTTCTTCTGCTTCAATATGGACAGAATCCATGTCATATTACTTTTTTAATTATTCACAACCAAAAGTATGGAGAGTTTTATTCAATACCAATGAGATCATACATGTATAAAACTGTGAATGTAATGATAATATGCTTGTTTAATATCGAAATCATTTAATCTTAGGCTAAATGCCCATAATTGTTCTACTTGTTGAGATGTGCGGAATGACACTGAAGAAATTCAATTACTTGAAATAACTGGTAAAAGGAGAAAATATTTCATGAAAGGTGGACATAAGGGGAAAAAAGAAGAAACTTAAGCATTAAGCAAAAACTTGAGCATGAAGGAATCGATATAAAATGCGTTAAAGATGTACATACTGATATAGTATGATCCCAGTAAACAGAGAGAGTAAAATCGAAATAGCGAGGGGAGTGGGGGTTCGGGTAGAGAAAAAAGTAATTGTGGTAGTGCACTGTAATGTATTATCATATACTGTATATATAAAGTGCAATGTCGTAGTATTAAATTTCTTCAAACGCTTACCAACTGCATGTTTCCGGTTAGCGGGATCAATCGCACGCGTATTTTATTGATTTGTGCTGGTTTTACTTTTTTTTAATAGTTATAAATTATTCTGTTGTCCATTAATTAATCATTAGTTTTAGTTTCATAGTGGATTTTTGTGTTGGTTTTGTCCTGGTATCTTTTTCTCACTTGTGCCATTCATCTGGTCTTCATGGAGGACCAGCTGTAGGGCATAATGCTTGGGTTATCCAGTCTTAATTATGATTATTTTATCCTTTGTTCTCTCAATTTATCTCTAGTGTTCTTGTAATGTTTTGTGTGTCATGCATTATGTTGTTGTATTTTAATCTCCTTGAAGTGGTTTGATGGTGATTTTCAATACGGAAATAAATAATACTCATCTTGCTTACATTACCAAACGGGAAACACATGAAGGTTGAATAATAAGAACATTTATCAATAATAGGATTCAACATAATTTGTAAAGCTCACCATAAATAGACAAAACACTATTATGTATATGTTTTCAATCGTAAAAACGAAATTGACAAATTTGATGGAGTTATAATTATTACTAGAATGTTAGCCATTGTTTAAATATGTATTAGTACGTTTCAATGTTTTTAATTGTTGCTAGCTCATAAACCATCATCATTAGTTTGCAATACAAATAAATACGTGCGTAAACGCTATTCCACAAACATTCAGTTGTTTCACAAGTGCCATTCTTCTTGTATGTGCATTATATTGTGCTCTACTGCACTTTACAACCTAGAACAGACCACCAACGTTTTGGGAGGTACTACCTATTCCTTGGTGTCAAAAGTGAAGGTTGATGTCAGATTGTTTCACCTATTATATACTGCCCATTCATTTTGACTGCAATCGAAAAGCGTTCCCAGAATGCTGGGTTTTTTATCATTCCATACTAAGGGAGACATAGGAAAAACCATCTCATTCTTTTTTTATACCATAAGCCAAACAACAAAGAACACGAAAGAAAATAATGAAAGCTCTGAGAGGTTTTGGTTGAATTTGACAAAGTTAACCCGTTCCGGACTGTTCCCGAAAATACTCGGGCTTGGGTCACTGGAATAGACATTTTATAACAAAACCAATCAGTCCTGAGCGGGTCAATGGATCTCTGTAAGATCGTATGTGCATGTATGTGAGAGATGTATGCTGCAAACATTTATATACGAATCAAAATAAATAAACTAAAATGCATTGCAACAAATGATAGACTAATTACAGACATTATATAGCAATCAGTTCCCAATTAATCCATCATAATTCGAAAATGTTGTTCAAATCGGCTAAGTTTATTCGTCGATGTTTATAGGGTAGAGTTTAATTATATACCGTTTCCTGCATGTGCGTTTGAGAGATTTGTATTGCCCAAAACTTTTCGAATTAAAGTTCCGATACCGGTACCGGAAATTAAGCTTGCAATGAGAAGTAATTATAATATTGATGAGAAACTGATCTAGCGGCAAAACGAGATTTACACTGTTCTTTTCTAAGTGAAAGCGGCTAATTTTGTGGGTTGATTAATATAAAGTAGGTCTTTCCCCTCTTTGGCATTTTATCAACCAATTGTCTTCTTCATCTACGAAATTTTTTTTTTTGGGGGGGGGGCTAAACGATATGTTCCCCCCCCCCCCTCCCCCCAGAAAGAAAAATATATATATATATATGTATTTATGTTATTGCTTTTTTTTACAATATTAACATTATAGTATATATATATGACTGTTTGATATACTTCTTTAGGCACCTTCTTTCTTGTTGAGATTTAGTGCTTGCAGTAATCCAAGTTATTAATCATGAACTGAATATTAAAAATCAACACATTACTTCACTCCATAAACAATGACCTGATGGAAGCTCTTCATGTCAACAAACTTTGATGGTGCGCTTTCTGTTTCTATACATTAATCATTACATTACATTTCCTTGTTTCATCCCTGCGTTGACATATTTGGGGCTAATTGAGGTTCACTTAAAACTACATTTAAATCCTTTCTAAAATAAGAGAACACTTAATTGTCACTACAATAGCCACATCAGATTTGTTCGGCCGTTGATAATCCACACAGTTCATGTTTGCATGGTTTGCGTTGCCAAGAAAAACAAATATAAACACGGTTTAATATATATGTTAAAGGGATAGTTGAGTTTTGGTAGAGAGGGCGCTAAACTACTTTTTTTTTTGGTGAGGTAATGGAAAACTGAGTGCAAAATTTGAAATAGCATAATATTTGAATAATAAAATCATCTTTGTTTGATCAAAATCGGTTCAGAGACGGCTGAAATAACCATAAATATAACAATTTGTAATAAACCTGGGGCCCCAGGTTTATTAGAGAATTTTGAACCAGCCGTTAAAAATTCAAAAAAATGCTTCCTCTTTTCAAAAAGTTACAAAATAGGTATTTAAATAGTTGTTGGTTATTTCTCTATCTAATCACTATTTCAACAAAGCATCACATGCACAATATTTTATTCAAAATGGTTAAAACCGATGAGTGTTTAGAGAGCGCCCTCTTACGTTTAACGGCTCTTTTTTAATGATAACATGATCTTTACTACGTCATTTGTAATTGTTTGTTCCTTTCTAGTTATAACTATTAGTTTGTAATGTAATGATGCAGGTTTTGGTTACTAAAATTCAGTTTCACCAAAACTGTACTCTCCTTACCAGAACTCAACTATCCCTTTAACATGTATTCAGTTTATATGCCAAATATGTTGAAGCAAAGTGTTACCCCTAACGGAGAAAATGTGGGCTATGGCCTTGTTCCGATTAGCAGCAACTAATGGAAGGAGAAATCAGTATGCTTAAAAAGTGTATAATACGATAGTTTTTATATATCTAAGAATATATCACGTTAAAGAACATGTTCACTAAACTGCAGCTGGTAATAACAAGTAAAATCTACAAATTTCAATACATATTTGTTTAAGTGTATACAACTCTTAGACGGATCAAAACACATTCGACAATACTGTATATAGATAAGATCAGCATGACTGTTAAAAAAACACAAACAAAAACGTATACTTGGTATGGGCACATGTCTCAAGATTCTTAGGACTTGCAAAGATAGTCCTTCAGAGAAAGGTATAAGGAGGGAGAAAATTAGGCAGGTAGGGAAAGAAATAGAAGGGTGACATCACCGAAAGGACAGGTGTGAAGCTGAGTGAAGCTGTGAAGGAAGCAACTTGAGGGACAGTTGGGTGCAGATACAGAAATAAATGGGAGGATGACATCAGTTAAAGGACAGACTCATAACTGATGCTGATTTCGGCTCTGAGGGAAGGGAAGGACGGAGGGCGGCAGACGGAGAAATAACATCACTGAATGATTGGGACTCTGAGGGAGTCCTTTAAAATGCAAGGGGTGCAGACAGAGAAGGAGATGAGATATTGACATCATTGAAAGGACAGACTCATTACTTATGCTGAGAGGGGCTCTGATGGAGGCGAAGGGAATAGAGAGGTAGACGGATAAAGGTATGGGAGCGTGGCATCACTGAATGAACAGGCTTTAAGCTGAGTAATGCTCTGAGGGAAGCGAGGGACAGATGGATGCAGACACGGAAAGCGATAGGATGATGACAATACTGAATAGACAGGTTCAAAACTAACTGAGGGGGAGGATAACAGCTTTTATAAGACATGCTTGAGTGAAGCTGTGAGGGAGGGAAAGGAAAGATGGGGGCAGACAGAGAAAGAGATTGGAGGTTCATTTCACTGAAAGGACAGACTCAAAACTGATGCTGAAATGGGCTCTGAGGGAGGCGAATGACAGAAAAGGATGGAGGGAGTTTTCCATTAGACTAGTGAGATAAGTGAGATGAGGTGATTTCATAACATGGTGACATGGTGAACTCGCACTTTATATATACCTCGCACAAAAAGTTCCGCAATCGAGGTTTGCACATTAATAACTTTTTTATTACGCTATTACCATTCATAAATTTGGTATCATTGGAAAGCGTGAATCGTTCTCTTTACATTGATATACCATTTGCTATGAATATTTTTATCATGGAATGTGCATTGCATCCAAATGTAGGGCAAAGTCAAAAGTGAAATGTTGCAAAATGCACTGATTTTGTCAACAGAGTGCCTTCCTTGGCTTGAATGGGGGTGAGGTGGTCATGCATTCAAGCCACGTTTTAATCTTCAAACAAAAGGAAGGCACACTGTTGACAAAATCAGTGCATTTTGCAACATTTCATTTTTTACTTTGCCCTACATTCGGATGTAATGCACATTCCATGATAAAATATCCATAGCAAATGTTATATCAATGTAAAGAGTAGGATTCACGCTTTCCAATGATACCAAATTTATGAATGGTAATCACGTAATAGGCATTCAAGCCACATTTTAATCTTCAAACAAAAGGAAGGCCCTTTGTTGACAGAATCAGTGCATTTTGCAACATTTCACTTTTGACTTTGCCCTACATTTTGATGCAATGCACATTCCATGATGAAATACTCATAGCAAATGTTATATCAATGTAAAGGGGAGAATTCACGCTTTCCACGCTAACCAAATTTATCAATGGTAATAACCTAATAGAAAAGTTATCAATGCGCAAACCTCGATTGCGGAACTTTTTGTGCGGAGTATAGTTATGATACATTTCTCCTGTCCTGTCCTATTCTATGAGCTGTTAATCTCTTCATATCTGAACTGGGCCTCTTCTCTTTCTTTCTGCAATCTACATTCGGGTATTAAATACCCAGAATCGTCTTCCTGATTCTTCCTCATCTTCTCGGGGTCTTCATAGTGGACCTCGTCCGGTGCTGCGTTATTTCGGTAGAATACTGCTCCACCTGTACCGACGTCCTCCTTCCGGGCTTTCATCGTTGTTGAGCCACCAACGGCTGATTCAGAACAGTGTGACGTCGGATACGACATTTTGCGGCGATGAGCCAAGACAACAGAACCAGAACCGCCCATCTCTCCCATACCAAAGTAGGTATGAGTTATCTGGAACACAAAACTAATCTGTTTAATTCAAGTAATACATTTGTAATGTTGAAAACTAAGACATTTGTATAAAATCAAATTTTATCGACCGAAACTCTCATATTACTAAAGCGTCGTCGTCACACTTTTAACCATTTGATATCATGGGCTTTTTTCAATTACCAAAATCTTTTTACGAGGCGATGCTCCGCGTGAAAAAAAAGGCCTGGATCGTTCGCAGAATTATACAGACTTGACTTAGATAATAATACCATCCAAATGAAATGTAAAATAAAAGTAGGCCTATATAGAGACGTTATTGAATACCAATCTTGCATTTATTTACCTGTTTAGACCGAGATTCCCGTTTTTTCTTAGCACAGTAACAGATAAGGATGATAGCAGTCATCATGAAGAGAAGGAACAGTCCACACGTTGTCCCAAGAAATATGAGCGTCAGACCGCTGAGGGAGCCCTCACAAGCACCTGGATGAATGGTCGAAACAATTACAGTGATGATGATGATGATAGATACTAATAATATAAATAATAATCATAATAACTTCATGATAAAACAAAAATAACAAAACAAACTTCATAACAAAACAAAAATAATTATTATTATAATTATAATAATGATAATGAGGATGATGGTGATGATGATGATGATAATGATGATGATGAGGGTTGTAATAGTATAATAATTATGATAATAATCATAATAATGATAATAAATAATTATTATTGTTATAATAGTAATTATTATAATAATGATAATAATGACGATGATGATGTTGATAATGATGATGATGTCGATGATGATGATGCTGATGATAATGATGACGAGGATGATGATGATGATGATGGTAGTTGTGGTGGTGGTGGTGATGATGATGATGATGATAACAGGATGATTAAGAAGAAGAAGTGAAGCAAAATCACTTCATGATTATTTTAGCGCCGTTTCCAAAAAATCTAAGAAACTAAATCAACAAAAAAAACAAGAACAGATTATAAAGCATAAAACACGTATATAAACATCGAAGAAATCTACTGCAAGACATTATTGTGCGCACCCCCCCCCCCCCCCCCCCCCCCCCCATCTTCGCTAGTTAATGAAATGTTACTTGGTGAGTAAATGAGTAATGACACATGTATCGAATGTATCTGATCATGTGATTGGTATTTCACTGCAAAGGCATAGTCAAGTTTCAAGTTTCAAGTTTTATAATGATCAAGATTTATAGTAATTGCTCTATTAGTACTCTTTAAATATATATGTATATTTGGCAACTAAACCAACCCGTTTGACCTGTACGTACAGAAAGTGAAACAAGATACTACTTTAAATTTTATCTTTCTATTTGAAATTTAAAGCAAATCGTTACCGGATCAATAATGATTTATATTAGACCGAGCCAATCTAATGATGACAGTCGACTATTCAACACCCACTTGAGAAAGAAGTTACATATTAAACCAAACTCCGGAACTATAATTTGTATAATATAAGCATACTATATTTGGTCAAAACGTATAGTATATACACGAAGTTTCATTCAATGATTTAAACAAAAGTCTGACACATAGTATATTACAACAGTAACATAACAAATTAAAATAGCAGAGTTGAGGAAGTAGCTAATATAATTCCGTATTACCAGTGGCATACGAGAAGGGTTTTTTTTGGGGGGGGGAGGGGAGGTGGGGTCTGGTTTGGGAGCGAAGTGACCTAGCAGTAGTCGGTGCATGGTCATTAGTCCAGTTTGGAACGTGGTAAATATATTAATCCAAGATCTCTCTTATGGATTTGTGTAGCCTATCCGATAGGCATCGTGCTGTCTGGCAGGTTCTACAACGGCAGTGTACTAACCGCGAAAGGCCGAGCTATATGGGAGCCAGTTAGTCCCGCTCGCTGACCCTGTGCCGTATAGCTCTCTCTCACAGCTAGCTAACTAGCTCGTGATCGCATATCTCCAAGCCATATAGAGCCTTGACTAAAGGCTAGGATTTGTGTGAAGAGCGTGCAGTTATATTTTTCACGAAAAGGGAGAAAATAATTATATTCACTTCCAGTCCAAATTGGAACACAAAATGATGAGTATTACAGATTTAAATCATTATGCATAATAAACCAGATATTCATTAAGGGGGGGGGGGGGAGGAGGGTTGTAGCCCCCATCCAAAAAATCCTAATCTGTACACTAGTTGATAATAAAGAAAGTGTTACTCATGTCTCAGACCTACACAATTCAAAAGTGTCATAGTAATGTTATTTGTACGATGTATGAAGTGTGGAAATAAATGCGTTTAAAGTCACATACCTGAAACGTTGCCAGTCAGAATGTCAGTAGACATTGTGTTTTTCTCGGTCGCTTGGAGGTATAGTAAACAAAAGAATGGAACTAAAATCAGCAAAATTGACAACTATTTAATAAAAATATTTGCCATTTAAACATTTGAAGAGATTGTATTATATTTAGGTTATCAACATTCCATAAAATTATTTACTTTAGGCCTGCATTAATTCATTTTCGCATGTTTTCGTATTAATATTCCGAATAGCCTATGTTTTGTAATGTGGCATGGATTTTGGGTAGGTGTATGATTCAGGTAATTATGGGACAAATTTTTATAAGAGATTTGATCATACAGTGGTTAATTCTTCACAATTGGCGATATTTTCTTTTTGTCACATTGTTTCCATGTCATTTGGTACACTGCCTTGGTCGCTAGAATTATAGATTATCATGATAATGTTTGTTTTGCTTGTTTTAATTTCAAGTTTGGTCACCATTTGTGAGAATGGAAGACTACTTTCAGCGGCAAATTTCATCAGTCTTCAACATGGAGAGAGATAAGTCCGTATACATGCATGGCATGTTATATTTTCTAAAATCCTAATATGGACAATACAATTGTATTGCCCTTGTCTAATGAGGCACACAAAAATAATGTTCCCTTCAATGAAATATATAACATGCATAATTGTGTTCTTACTTAGAATGTGTGTACATGTTGGAGCTGATCCGCTCCACACTGGTTGATAGGTAAAGTTCCCTGGTACGCACTGTAGGGACTCAGCTCCATTCACGGTGAACCCCTCATAGCACTGCAGACCAACGGTAGATCCAAACCATGTCATGTTTGAGTCCCAGTATCCATTCTTAACCGGTTCTAGGTTGTGGCAAAATCCCACGAAGGCTGTCGGTAATACAAAACAAATGTAAATAGTTTGTTTTTAAACATTGTTTTTAAACATTAACCAGGCCAGGTTATTCCAGGGAATTAGTCCCACCCCCCCCCCCCCCCCCCCCCACCCCTTTAGCCACAGCTTAAAACTGATGTTTCGGTAAAAAGTTGTGCTACCTCTAAGAATAGAATTTGCCTTCTAAGTATAGGGTAAAGCCCGGTAGGGGACAAATCCTGTGTTGTGTACCAACTCCCCACCCACCCACCCCCCCCCCCCCCCTCCGGCGCTGCGCCACTGTGTCACTTTCTTGAACATTGTGTCAAGATGATCTATAATCTGTTCTACTTCAGCATTGTCATCTCTGTAATAGTGATTTTAAAACTATAATTACACAATCACATTTTGATAGCTTCGATTCTGACGCCCGATTGACAAGAAAGATAGAAAGGCCGCATTATAATTGTGCGACATGTCCACTTATTAGTACTGTATAGATTTGTATGCACTTATATAATATACTTCTTACGAGAAAAGACATTTTCCGTAGAGCTCTATATGGCATTGAGTTTCAGTAGATTATCGTTTGTGTATATTTTTCAAGTTTGTATTCGGACAAGAGACATATGATATAAAGATGAACTTGTTAAAGATAAAAGACGTTGGGTTTGAGCTGGGCGTACTTTTATAAACCGCCATCCTTGCTAACCCTGATGTCCCTGGTCGTGGAATCGCATCCAGAGTTCCATAGCCGTGATGACACTGACGGTTGTCTTCTAGCAGCCTTTCGACATGCTGGATGAGTCGCGAACCAGACGCACAAGCACACTGAACATCAAGACCATCTACTATCAATGTAAGACGTGCTGTCTCGCGTTCTTAAAATCGAAATTGAAATTGAACTGAATTGTATTTACCAAACATCGTTTACTAAAATAAAATACCCAGATATTCATAATTGACAGATATAATATAATTGGTAAGACAGGAACCAGCAGTAGCGAAGACTGCTAGTCAAGGCCAGTCCTTCACAGTTATCGAGATAATATGTCAACAAATTTGTAACGTTATGTGCAACATATTTATAATATTTACTGAAGTGATTGTTATACCAGTAATAAATATTTGTTCCGCTCATCGGGAATTCCACTCCAATTGTTTACCAGCAACTAGGGGGCTGCAGCCCCCCCCCCCCCTGCAACCCCCTCCCCCAGTTAAAAAAAACAACACAAAGCAACTAAATTCGAGCAAAATACATGATCATATTCCGGCAAAATCATTTCAAATTAAGGCAAATCATTGTACTATATATTAGAGCAAAATCATACTAATGTAGTTTTTGTTCTTTCTTCTCTTTCTTGTTTTTTTTTTGTCACATTAAAACGAGAGAGAAGTAGTTCAGGCAAAAAGGAAATGAACTCCACACCCCCCTGCGAAAAATATGTTCTTGTATATGTTAATACGCCTATGTTTACCTCCTTCCCGGCTTCCTTCCCACCAGCAAGTAGAGACGCAACCTGCTGTGGAATTGACTGGGAACGTATTGCGAAGATAGCCCCTGTCGAATCTGTCAATATAGACGCATCCAGAATAACCCGGTTCTGTTAAAAGATCAACAAAATGCAGTTGGAAAAGGTGGTTTCGAACGTGGGGTGGTTCATATTTTTAAAGAAAAGAACAGTTTTGGTAAACCATTCCCCAAAAATGTGTATTATTCAGCAGTTCAGTTTATACCTGAGCAGTGTAAGAATATAGGTAGTTATATCATAATTCATTTGCATATGTAAAGGTTTGACAAAAACTACCTTGAAAATAAATAATTTATCTATAAAATCTTCGAAATACCCAAGTCGGTTCTATGAGTGGAAAGCACGTGTAATGTAGCAGCACTAAGCATTCGAAGCGTGGAGCCAAAAGTACGTACCAGGGTATAGCCTAATAAATGGCGGACGTATATTTTTTTGGTTCAGATTTTGATATCAATATTATATTCTTACTATTCAAACACTATTTATCAGTTAGTTAACAATAGGGAATCTTTTGCTTAGACATACATTACCAAGATCAGGAGTATTGTTTTAGTAGTTCGGGCTATATGAGACGCATTTTTTGTTTATCCATTCTTTATTGAAATTTGTTTATCCATTCTTTATTGAAATAAGAAATCAGGGGACATATATACATTAAAGGGGTAGTTTAGTTTTGGTAAGGCTGAACTTTAGTAGCCAAAACCTGCACAGTAACATTATAAACTAATAGTTATAACTCCACCATGCTCGAAAGGTATACAAAATTACAAACGACTAAGTAAAAAGCCTGTTATCATTCAAAAAGAGCCATTAAAACACAAGAGGGCGCTTTTTAAAAAGGCAATGGTTTCAACCATTTTTCATACACAATTATGCATGTAATGTTTTATTGATACAATGATTAAATAGAGAGATCATCAACAACTATTTAAAAAACGCTTTTGAAAATTTTTGAAAAAGTGCAAGCATTTTTTTTTTTTTTTTCAAAAAATCATCTAATTATTTGGGCCCCAAATAATTATAAGATCAGATATATTTATTGATATTTCAGCCGTTTCTGGGGGCTTGGTACGAACAGTCACGTCACGTTCACGTCACGTCACGTGAAGGTTCTGTACCTTTTGTGAAACAGGTCACCCAAATCTACGAAGTGTTGGGTTACGTGACCCAACAGTTTGTAGATATACTATATGCAATTCATGAAAGCTCACGTAAATTGGCGCTTGCGTAAAACAAATTAATGTAAATTGTCGTTGAGAAGAGACTAATTCTCGGTAAATTTAATCGTGAACGAACCCGTCCTACCTATACTGTAAATACTAATTATAGGCGTACACAGGCCTGGGGGCAGGGGGATGGACACCCCCTACCCCCATCCCCACCCCCTTACATAATTCAAGAAATGTCTTGGTCTCGGCCTCGAAATTTGTGACCGGTCCTGGTCTCGTCCTCGGCTGCGGTCATTTTCTACGGACACCCCCTACCCACACTCCCCCCGCTTACTTCAATTTGTCTGACGAAATATCCCCCCCTACACCCACCCCTTGAAAAAATCCTGGGTACGCCACTGCCTACAAGTAGCTAGTTTGAATTCGAATGTCAAATACATTAATTGATTTATTGAATATTGATTGGTTGGTGTGATTGTTTCATTATAATGATTGACTGATTAATTGATAGATTGACTCGATTCAATAACCATAAATAAACACTATTAATCAAATCATTGTTTTATGAGTGAGTTGCAGTGATCAATTGATCACTGCAACTCACTCACTCACTCATGCACATGCACATACAACGCCGTTAAGGGCCAGTACGCTCAGACGTCGAGCACGGGAACTTCAGGCGTATGCGAACTGAATTGTCCGCTGCGTGTAGCAATTCAGCTGGAAATCAACATTTGCCAAAATCCACGCACGACACGTCTTTAGAAATACTCCAATAACAAGACAAATAATGCAAGTGGTATGGTTGTACATTACCTAAATGACAGAACTGCATATTATCGTCTCAGATTACTCTGAATTATGCACGTACATATTATAAACATAATAATTGAAAAGATTTGATAAGGGGGTATCGGCATTTTCGTCGACATTTTAAATCTCTTTGTGTGTGTATGTCTAGTCTTAGTAACAAGCGTTTGCAATTTAAAAAATCTTGATTAAACGCTCACGTCACGATTTGGTTAACGCGACACTTCGAGTTTTACCGGCATGGAAAACGACAAATTGTTGGGTCACTTTACCCTACACTTCGTAGATTTGGGTGACCTGTTTCACAAAAGGTACAGAACCGTTCACGTGATGTTAACGTGAACGTGACGTGACTGTTCGTACCAAGCCGTTTCTGGGTCGATTTTGACCAAATAAAGTTTATTCTGCCATTAAAATTGCATGTTCTCTCAAATTCGACACTCAGTTTTTCATTACATCACAAACAAATTGTGATGTGCAGCGCCCTCTCTACCAAAACTAAACTACCCCTTTAACTCAATCAAAACAGAATGCAATTAACAATAATGGTGACTCAATGTTGGGTTTCGCATGTGTAAGAATAAAACAAAAATTAAAATCGAAAGTTTGTTTGAATTATTTGTTTTCTACAGTCAGTCATGACAAAATACATATACCATGAATATAATGTTTAAGTTTTGTGTTGAAATGTTTGTTATCTACGTTATAAAGGACCACTTACTGTAACACTTCACGTGTAATGATGATATTGAGGTACATGCTGGAGCTAAGTTTGGTCGGCTATCACAATCTGTGAGTCTGTAAGCGTCTGGTATATGGGAAATGGTTATGATATTAAGCATTTAATTTGAGTGTGCTTAAAATAATACACTGTATGATAAATACACGTATATACAAACCTATATGCATGAATCTCAAAAAAGTTATCTAAGGAATGGTACGTTCTATGAGAAATAAACCTAAAACGAACATCAGTCTATATACGTGCCTTATATACTTACAAATGAAACAGTAAGTTAATGGTTGTTCAAATCAGACAATGACGGTATGTCTGATCTCCACAGAGAAAACTTTCTTCATGACTTCGTCAATTATTAATCAAACATGCAAACACGTCAACACTTTCAAAATGTGAATTATTGTGAAGCTTATTTATATAAACTATAACAGCTATGGCCAGCCCATTTGATAGCAGTACATTTTGTTTTAGCAGAGATATTTGATAGCAGTATAGAGTGCATGTTTAGCATTCAGCATGTGTAATGTATTTATATGTGTCTGATCTATAGCATAATATACAGTTTTTAACTGGTGGTGGAGGGAAAAGCACGGAATGTTCCACTCCCGAGGGATTTTAAATGCTATTGAGGGAAGAGTAAATAAGTCCCGAGACGTAGTCGAGGGACTTATTTTCTTCATGAAATAGCATTTTAAATTCCCGAGGGGAACATTCCATGATTTTCCCGACAGCAAAGTTAACAACTGTTTTATCATCTGATTGCCATGTAACAGTGCCATGTAATATCCAAAAATATTACATGGCAGCTCATGTACTGTATTTACTAAGTCAGGTGATAATTGATGTTATATTGTCTTACGTTCAGAACAATGAGGAGCCGGAATACACTCGTCCTCCTCCCCACAGGGTTGACTATATTTACTGTTGGATATCCTCTGCACTCCCGGGTACCCCAGTTCTCTGCATACAACCTCTGCTGTATTTCTTTGGAAGCCATCACTACAAACCATCTTCCAATCGCTGTCGTCTGATGATGATCGTATTTCAAGAATACCTTCTTCTGGAGAGGAACCATTGACAATGCGAACCAGTGTTTCACCTAAAACGAGATCGAAAGTAATATTTTAAAATACATCATTATGTTTATGTTGATGTTTAGTACATAAAAGGGTAAAAGTATTTGCATTGATAATTCTCTCCAACCTAGTGCTCCACCCATCGAGCTATACAAAGCTCTTCATACGATGGCGGTAAACGTACGTACATTCAACATTGTGTTGTATTCCCACGAATTAGTGTTCACATCTATAGGCAAACCTATGTAAGCCCCCTGTAAGCCATGATACAAACAATGACATACCTTGTGAGTAACAGGATAATGTCAGGTTGAATCCTTCGCCCCTTGTATTTGGCACCGATATGAATGTAATATGTATGTTGGATGCAGCAGATATATATGGGGGTGGATTTTCTTGCACTCCGTCGTCATGGTCGTAAGAGGTGCTGCGTGTCTCGTCCACCATGTCGTCGACGTATAATATGTCGTATTCCTCGAGAATGAACTCGTTGAAAGTGACGAGGATCCTGCGACCAGGAGGAGCTGTGATGTCCCACTGTACGTTTGCGCTCACGGGATACAACCCAGGGTAGTTGGGCGATGTGATATGTACATCACGTTCGCAGTCAAGTTCAACAGTATCTGTCATCGGAGAGCGAGAAAAGCATACTTTACATACATATAAAACAGTTATTTAAAATCTAGATCTAAATAATGAATAATACAATAATATTGAATTTCTCTCTCCGATTGAATATCCAGACCAACATTTTGTCCAGTCCTGATCTATGTGCCTCCATTCTCGTCCTGGTCACAGGTTAGGGTTAGGGTTAAGGAGGCTCGTCGTGACTTCTCCAAGTCCCACGTACGTTTCCAAATAAGTTTTTATAAAACTAAGTAATGAACAAAAAATGCACTTACATAATTCCCTTCCATTCCCGAGCCGCACATAAAGCAGCAATATCCAAAGCGTCCTGACCGCCTTCATTATAATTGCGTGCTTTTAATTCAAGATGTGTTAATGACAATAATATGCGACGTTTGCATTGGTCTGTGCGTGTAACTCGGTGAATTTATTCGTACGAATCTAACCAAGGAGTTTCATAATTGTATTGTATTTCTTGATAAACTTGTTTCCATTCATGAACTGATATACTGAGAGTGAAACATTTCCTTTTAACAATTAGTGGCGTTTGGCGGAAAGAGTGCCAGCTGTAAGGTGAAGGGGCCAAGCTGAGGGTCCAGGAGCGGAACCCATGGAAACTGTTTTATTTAGAAGAATTTTAGTAAAGAACTGTCAAGATATGTGTATATATATATATATATATATATATATATTAGCTTTGATGTCGCGGAACCATACATGGAAAGGGTCAAGCTAGTCTTGGACGGAGTCCCATGATGTCTTATGATTCCGGCAACTTGAAATCATTCTGAAGATGTGGGTTGGTGTAATGATTATATCAAATAAAGCTTTTCAAAAGTTTATTTCAGCAAGCTTCTACTTGTTGGCAAACTCCTACAATCTATTGTACTACTACTATATACTCGGGCCCGTAGCCAGGGGGTGCGTTGGGTGCGTACATACACCCCCCCCCCCCCCCCCCCTCCCAAAATTCAGAAAGGTCCACTTTTTGCCGGTCTCAGGTCCTTTTTGTAACGGTCTCGACCCCCCCCCCCCCCCCCACCCCGGTTTCACAACTGAACCAGTGGTCGCTGCATCATCTCCTACTACTATACTACTACTACTACTACTACTACTACTACTACTACTACTACTACTACTACTACTACTACTACTGATACTACTACTACTACTACTACTCATAGGCGCCGGAAGTGGGGGTGGCAGGGGGGGCGGCCGCCCCCCAATCCAAAAAGTGGGGGGGCAAAACGCAATTTTGCCCCCCCCCCCCAAAAAAAGCCCCCCCTCCCCCCCCCCCCCCCCAAAAAAAAAAAAAAAAGAGTGGGAAAGACAAAAATCAAATGTATGAGCTGACGTTCAAAAACTAGTTTATATATCCGAGTTAAACAAAAAAAGAATAAAATGTCTATGCTCTCATAAGATGTTTACAACAAACTGAGATAAACTGTTCGTGCGCGAAGCGCGCAGCGAAAATTGAAAATGGATGTATATACTAGTTTTTTTAACGTCAGCTCATACATTTGATTTTGTCTTTCGCACTCTTTTTTTTTTTTGGGGGGGGAGGTTTTTTTTTTTTTGGGGGGGGGGTAAAATTGCGCTTTGCCACTTCCGGGGCAAAGCTCAATTTTGCCCCCCCCCCCCCCCCAAAAAAAAAAAAAAACCCTCCCCCCCCCCCCAAAAAAAAAAGAGTGGGAAAGACAAAATCAAATGTATGAGCTGACGTTCAAAAACTAGTTTATACATCCATTTTCAATTTTCGCTGCGCGCTTCGCGCGGCGAACAGTTTATCTCAGTTTGTTGTAAACATCTGATGAGAGCATAGACATTTTATTCTTTTTTTTGTTTAACTCGGATTCTAAATTTCCTTCACAGGTATGGCATGAAGTGCACCAAATTGCACCATTTCAAGTTTATAAATGCAAAATATTCCCCGTGGGAGGGGGATACCCCCTCCCAAAACCCTCCCCCTCTGGCTCTGCCCAAGGGCAATTCCACGCCAAATGAGCCAAAAGTGGAAAAATCCAATGAGGATTATTTCTGATTTTGTTTATTTTTTCTGGATTATTTTTTCAGAAATCATGATCACATAATGATATCTTTCAGTTTACATGATAAAAAAAAAATATTGGGCGTCTCCTGATAGGAGAAACAGACACCATACATGAACCTATACACATGGGACTACACAGTGCATATTTCTAGATTTTCTATATTTTTTGCATTCCTTTCTAGTATTTTTCTGTTTTAAGGTACCAAATTGGATGATTGAATATCACATTATGTGTTCAGATTAAAAATTCAGTCTTTTGAGAGCCCTAAAGTATATTTTTAATGAATAAAAAACTCTGTCCTTCCGTTACTGTCCCTTCCGGTTACCGAACAGTGAAGCAATTAACTTTTTGTAATTAATATACCAATAGACATATTTTTTTCAAATAAGTGTTGTAATACTCTTAGAACATTAGGGAATGGACTATGAGCCATTATAACATGATAGTCCTCTTAACTTCACAGAGATTGGATCATAACTAAAGGACTTGAAAATCCATGTCCATTTTGCCGTCCTTCCGTTACCCGGGCCTCATTAGTGTCCATATCTAATAAACGTAATGTAAACACAAATAAAATAAAAATATGAAATCAAAGGTGTCCCACCAAGAGTCTCAGAAATGTAATTTACAATGATGAATCATAAACAGGATTCTGAAATTATTTGATTTAATTTCAAAAATTGCGTCTGAATGTCCTTCCGTTACCGTGGAATTGCCCCCCCAAGCCCGGTCGGTCGCTTCGCTCCCTCGGGATTCATTATTGCCTGTAGGTCATGTTGTTGGATCATACATGCGCCATATGGTTCATGTTGGAACTGTGTATGACACTAAATACAATATTTATGTGTGAGGTTTGGGTGCATATTTATTAGTGCGTCAATTATTTGTTTTCTTCGTGAAAAATATATCAAATCATAACACGCTTTTCCCAGATACAGTTAATCTTAAGCCCGAATTTCCTATCTAGGTATGCGCCAGATTGCACAATTTCAAGTCCATAAATGCAAGATCTTTCTTACCCGTGGGAGGGGGATACCCCCTCCCAAACCATCCCCCTCCCTCCCTGCACCAGCAGGTTTTGGATTGGGGAGGGGGGAGGGGCAAAACCCCAAGGGGGCTCACAATTTGTGTGTGTAGGGGCTCATGCCCAACCACACTCTGGGTTGCCAACTTTGAGCCAGATGTGAGAGTGAGACATTGCGAGGGAGCGAAGCGACTGAGCGGGCGGAGTGTGTGGGAGGGGGTGTCCCCCCCTCCCACGGTAGGGAGCTTTTGCATTTTTGGACTTGAAATTGTGCAATCTGGTGCATACCTAGATAGGAAATTCGGCTGTATTTGTGAAAGCGTGATATGATTTGATCGACCAGAAAGTTTAAATATATTTTTCACGTAAAAAACAAATAATTGACACACTAATAAATATGTACCCCAAAACACACAACAACATAAACCATAATTATGCATGATCCAACAACACACAGCCAATAATGAGTCCCGAGGGAGCGAAGCGCCTGAGGGCTGGTGCAGGGAGGGAGGGGAGGGTTTGGGAGGGGGTATCCCGCCTCCCACGGTAAGAAAGATCTTGCATTTATGGACTTGAAATTGTGCAATCTGGTGCATACCTAGATAGGAAATTCGGGCTTTAGATTAACTGTATCTGGAAAGCGTGTTATGATTTGATATATTTTTCACGAAGAAAACAAATAATTGACGCACTAATAAATATGCACCCAAACTCACACATAAATATTGTATTTAGTGTCATACACAGTTCCAACATGAACCATATGGCGCATGTATGATCCAACAACATGGCCTACAGGCAATAATGAATCCCGAGGGAGCGAAGCGACCGACCGGGCTTGGGCAGAGCCAGAGGGGGGAGGGTTTGGGAGGGGTTATCCCCCTCCCACGGGGAAGATTTTGCATTTATAAACTTGAAATGGTGCAATTTGGTGCACTTCATGCCATACCTGTGAAGGAAATTTAGAATCCGAGTTAAACAAAAAAAGAATAAAATGTCTATGCTCTCATCAGATGTTTAAAACAAAGTGAGATAAACTGTTCTCTCGCGCGAAGCGCGCAGCGAAAATTGAAAATGGATGTATAAACTAGTTTTTGAACGTCAGCTCATACATTTAATTTTGTCTTTCCCACTCTTTTTTTTTTTTTTTTGGGGGGGGGGTGCAAAATTGCGTTTTGCCCCCCCCCCCCCCCCCCCCTGGCCACCCCACTTCCGGCGCCTATGTGCACCAGCCCTCAGGCGCTTCGCTCCCTCGGGAATCATTATTGGCTGTGTGTTGTTGGATCATACATAATGTTGCATAATTATGGTTTATGTTGTTGTGTGTGTGTGTTTTGGGGTACATATTTATTAGTGTGTCAATTATTTGTTTTCTACGTGAAAAATATATTAAAACTTTCTGGTCGATCAAATCATATCACGCTTTCCCCCAAATACAGCCGAATTTCCTATCTAGGTATGCACCAGATTGCACAATTTTAAGTCCAAAAATCAAAGCTCCCTACCGTGGGAGGGGGGACACCCCCCCTCCCACACCCTCCCCCCCCGCTCAGTCGCTTCGCTCCCCTCGCAATGTCTCACTCTCACATCTGGCTCAAAGTTGGCAACCCAGAGTGTGGTTGGACATGAGCCCCTACACACACAAATTGTGAGCCCCCTTGGGATTTTGCCCCCCCCCCCCCCCCCCCCAATCCAAAACTGCTTCCGGCGCGCCTGCTACTACTACTACTACTACTACTACTACTACTACTACTACTACTACTACTACTACTACTACTACTACTACGACTACTACTACCTAACTACTACTACTACTACTACTACTACTACTACTACTACTACTACTACTACTACTACTACTACTACTACTACTACTACTACTACTACTACTACTACTACTACTACTACTACTACTACTACTACTACTACTACTACTACTCTACTACTCTACTACCAG
>JBAMJV010005388.1:0-12500 GCA_037951105.1 Echinarachnius parma
AAATATTTCAGTACATTAAATGTCGTAAATGACTGCTGATGACTGCTAACCGATTCTGTATATGCCTATCACGGTATTTAGTATTTACTGTATTAGTGCCAAACAATCAGTCAAAAGCATTTATAAAGAAATAAACCATTAGGTAACCTTTTTACAAATATCATAGATTTGTGTCAGATATTATGAAATCGGCGACTATCTGCATTTCTGGATTTAACAAGTTTGATGTTGGTTAAATCTAGCCAAATCATCTTTGCTGGAATATACATGATTATACATGTACATCTATGTATAAGTTTTTCGACATATTCAGTCGCTTTCGCTGTATACAAATTCATTAGTGATTTTTTATTATTACGATGGCCATGTTGTATTTTGACTTTCGTGAAATCCACCCACATTTGCGTGAGGGACACCCTCGCATAATTCCGAAGAGGAAAAAAGTCATAAAAATACCAGCTCCCTGCCTCGACCTTCTACTGAGATGATACACATAACGAATTTAAATGGTTACATCTCGTTATTCCGATGGATCGTTATTCCGAAGGTTCGTTATTCCGATGGATCGTTATTCCGAAGGTTCGTTATTCCGAATGTTCGTTTCTCTGAAAAATAAATCGGGTTCGATATTCCAAAGGTTCGTTATTCCGAAAATAAAATGAGGTTCGTTAATCCGAAAGGTTCGTTACGAACTCCAATTTTCATTTTCGGATTAACGAACCCTATAGACCGGCAGCCCAGAGGTCTTTTGTGCATCGAAAAGAGTACTGATTGTTGAACATATGAATATTTAGAGGAGAATGTAACAAATCCAATAATATGAGTCTTCCCCTGGGTATATCCGTGGATAAAAGGGGTCCTTCCTGCGCCTCCAAAAGTTGGCCTCCTGGGGATTGTCCGATGCTTCTATTTTGTGCGATTGTACCGTGTTAATCGTCGCTCACGACTCGCCGCGGCGGGGGTAAGCGCATCGTAGACAATGGAGAGAAATCACTGATTGCATGTTACCTTTTTTCGAACATTTTAAACGATGCCTGTTTTGAAGAGACAAAATACACGTTGATGCATGGGGATTATATCCAAAAACCTCTTTGCAACTTAACAAATATGTCCTTACAGAGTACAGAATACATATTGGATACAAATGTCATCCGTTGAATTACCCCTACAGATGCCTCGGAATGTTGAAGATCGACTCGTTAAAGTTGTCTTTAAAAAAATTAGCTTCCACTTTCAGAATTGTATGTCCGTACGTAAATGTTATAAATGAACCCAGACCTAGAGACGGACACGATCGCTGCACAAAATCGTAAAGGTCAGTTTTATGTGTGTATTGGCGCCATAGCTGCATGTAGAGGACAATAGACATTCTCTCGCAGGATCTCAAAATCGGCTTTTAACGCAAAAGGAGGCGACCTCGATAGGAGTGAATGTGTGTGTTTGTGTGTTTGTGTGTGCCCCAGTGGCCGCTATGCCATGCGCTCATATTAGTTCCTCTGCATTCGATTATTTTCTAGACGGGTGTTTATGTAATGTCATTAAATTAATTGGTAAGTGGAAGCCCTGTTTGATAATTGTTTTGGTGATGGGTTCATTAAAATGTAATTTATATGGCCTTTGGCATTTTCAAACGCGCTATCAATATGTATTCTGTAATCTGTAAGACATATTTGTTAAGTTGCAAGAGGTTTTGGATATAATCCCCAATGCATCAACGTGTATTTTGTATTTCAAAACAGGCATCGTAAAATGTTCGAAAAAGGTAACATGCATCAGTGATTTCTCCATTGTCTACGATGCGCTTACCCCGCCGCGGCGAGTCGTGAGCGACGATTAACACGGTACAATCGCACAAAATAGAAGCATCGAACAATCCCAGGGGCCAACTTTTGGAGGCGCAAAGGACCCCTTTATCCACGGATTACACCTAGCGAGACTCATATTATTGGATTTGTTACATTCTCCTCTAAATATTCATATGTTCAACAATCAGTACGCTTTTCGATGCACAAAAAACCTCTGGGTTGCCGGTCTACTATTGCATTTTCGGTTTAGCGAACCCTATTGCATTTTCGAATTAAAAGAACCTCATTTCATTTTCGGATTAACGAACCCCATTCCATTTTCGGATTACGAACCTTCGGAATATCGAACCAGATTTCATTTTCGATAAACGAACCATCGGATTAATGCAACAAATGTTCGGATTAACGAACCCCCAGGTATACGAAATGTGTGTGTTCTCAATAATGAACCTTCGGAATAACGAACCGCACCCGCTGAAATGGGGAGTGGTATTTTGTTTAGAATGCGATTCAAGAAGTAATCTCTTTGTGAGGTAATGAACACCTGTAGTAATAATTAGGATAACACCTGATTTTTTTAAATCAAAATTAGATTTGTTTTGATCAAAAACAGCTAAAATATTCATACATTTTAAACGCTTGAAATGACTGTTCAATGTGCCTCAAAAAATGTTATAAATCTCACACATTTTGGGAATATGCCAAAATGGCATCTAAATTGTTTTTGATGAACCAAACATTGCATTGCAAACATTGGAATCTGCTCTAGATGATTCTACACGCTCAACATGCTCCCTTCGTTCTTACAAACTCGTTCAAAAATCGTACATAGCTCATCATATCTCATACAAATATCGTACATAGATCGGACCACATTCTGCTGACTCGTACAAATATCGTATTAGCTCATACGAAAATCAGCACAAGTCGTACACAAATCATCGCTGCTCGGACCACGCTCAGTTCGACTCATAGAACATTCATATCAAACTCAATTTTGGCGCAGAAAAAGTTGCACCGATTTGACACTCGCTGCAACTCGCCCTAACTCGTAACTACAACTCGCCAAATTGTGAGAGACGCTTCAGGATGTCATCCTTGAAAACGATCTTTGACTGGGATGACAGCAAAGTATTATCGGTTCAAAATTAGAGCGGATTCAACATTATGCTGTAGAACAACCGGGCACCTCGACAACTAAAATGTTGACTGTGTACTGTGTGCACACTGCTTAGAAGATCACTGGCCATGGCAAATGAGCTGCACCAGCTAAACGACCATGCCATCTATTGCCGAATATAACAAATCTTCTAGCAAAATCCAGAAGAGTTTGCGCACTTCGTTCCTGGAATGGTACTGGGAAGCCTCATATAACATACTGCTTCCTGCTCGTCATTGGGAAAAGATTTGGTAAAGCTGGACTAGCAAACCATCAGAAAGAAGGGGTGCTCCTTGTAGTGTAGCTGGAAACACCACACCTGATCCATCAGGATGCTCAAGCTGGTAGCTGAAGTTCTAGAGCGCACGTGATGGAGAGGATTATAATCTAACATTCTTAGGGGAGATGCGCCACGCCACCAACCCAACATTGAAAGGACTTGACGTGAGCTGTGTGATGACTTCTACGCCAGTCCTAATGGCCTTCTGAAGGTTTTCCGGTGCCCCTATCTTCAAAATGGTCTCTATTCTTCTCCAGTTCATTCGGGCGACATGTGAAGAGAGCCAGACTTCACCTAGCATGTGTCTAGCTATTCCTGCCATACATGATTACATTTGACCATGCTAATTATTAGAAGTATAAATGTAACTATATAATGGGCAAATATGTCGCAGTTGCCAGTTACTCATCCCAATACCCATGCCCACTTATCTCAAGGAGGCGATCGATCATGACCAACTTAGTATTGAAGTGATCATGCCTACACAACACAAAGTACTTATATCTATTTGGTTGCATCTGGTCACAGGACTAAATAAATGAACTTTATACAATACTGCATATACAATTATATAATTACATTCTTCCAAAAAGCAGTTGACTAGACCCCCTTACTTTCCCTTAACATTCCCTTAACGCCACTTTACAGCGATAAGGGAGTCAATATCCTCCTCCCCCACTCCATACAGCCTGAATAACCTACTCAATTAACAATCTTAATTTTCTATAACCTTACTATGCCACTTTACAACGATTTAACTTAGTCAATATCCCCCCTACCCCATACAACCTTAATAACCACTAAATTAACCCTTACTATGCCACTTTACAACTAGAGTATAATACGTCTGACTTAAATCATGCTTAATACAGAGCCCGTATTAAGCAACCCGCCCCCACCCTTCCCTCCAATCAGAAATCATAGTTTCTTTTTCTATTTATTTGATTGTATTTGATTAAGCAAGCCCCCCCCCCTTCCTCTTCCCCCGTGGCTACGCCAATCTACATTCTAGTTTTGGTCTCTCTTTATTTAATATAGAGCCTGCATTACGCATGCTCCCCTTCCCTGCCTTGGCTACGCCAATCAAAAATGATAGTTCGTTTTTCTTTTTCTTTTATTAAGCAATCCCCCCCCCAATCCTCTTCCCCACGTGGCTACGCAAATCTGAAATATTATATTTCTGTTTTCTCTTTTGTGTATACTGAGCCTGTATTGAGCAACCCCCACCCCTTCTCCTTCCTGTGGCTACGCCAATCTGAAATTATAGGGTTTTTTCTCTGTATTCTCTGTATTAAGCCCCCCCCCCCCCCCCACCCCCACCTCCTTCCTTCTCGTGGCTACGCCAATCTGAAATCATAGTACATGTATCATGTGTATTATAGTGTTATAACAAAACCGATTTCATTTTCGGACTAACGAACCTTCGGAATAACGAACCCGATTTAATTTTCGGACTAACGAACCTTCGGAATAACGAACCAAATTTCATGTTTGGACTAACGAACCTTCGGAATAACGAACCCGATTTCATTTTCGGAATAACGAACCTTCGGAATAATGAACCTTCGGAATAACGAGCTGTAAACCTAAAATACAACAGTAAATGGACACCACATCGAACAAATTCGAGAGCATGATGCATAACGAGATGAGACTGGACGCGTATACACTCTTAAAAGAATTGGGCAAAATTGGACAGTATGTTGCCCAACACTGGGCAACATACTGTCCACACAACTATTGGTTAAAATCTGCCCAACTGATGTTCACTTGAAGGCTCATTCGGGTAATAATTGCCCAAAATTATGAATCTTTTTAACCAACCAACAATTACCCAACTAAATTGACCCAACATTTTAAGAGTTTACAAACAGCAACATTAATAGCAGTGGGGAATAACATATTGGCAACATAGGAAAACAAAGCACATAGTAAAGTATTGGTACATATTTATGGGATCTACCAACCTTATTACCATGTACACAAACTGGCAAATAATTGATAACATTTGTATTTCGGTGATCCGATATGTCTGCTGAGTAATGTGTGAATGCTTTATGGTACATTAAAGTCATATGACCGAGTAATGAGCGAAAATGCAAAGTAAATTTTCTTACTCATTGCAAAGACTTTGTGCAAACTGATAATTATAAATTTTAACACTAAAATCATTCATACGTAAACAAACAAGCAGGTCACTCTCACACTATGCTTTTAATACCATAAAACCTGTACTAGCTTAATAGTGTCCTGCCCCACCCCTCACACACATTGAGTCATTCTGAGCACATAACTTGTAACACGTTAAATATAAATAAGTTACGAAAATTGCGTTCCCTTTCATGTTGTTATGAATTTTATTGTCATTTTGTTGTGCTACATTTTATTCAATTTGTTTTGCTTAGTCCATACCTCAATGTCAAACATATGGCACTAATTAAAGGGGCCCTGCAACCCAAATGCATGTTGACCTCTGTTCATCTGTATTAGTGTACACATTCCATATTTGTAAACGGTTTGACCCAAATATGTTTTGTATGTTTTTAAACATTTTATCATTTATTTGTCTTCATGTTGCTAAGCCCCACCTCCTAAAAAACCCTCCAGAGCAAATTATATTGTTGACCTGCAGTGACATCATTTGTCAATCACTGGTCAGCTACCATGAGATTAACAAAAGATGAAAGTACAAAAAGAACATCCACACAAAAGCATGCCCTGCATGTGTGATGCTATTGTGATTAGGCTAATCACAATAGCATCACACGGTTGAATAGAATACCAACTCACATAACTTCAATTACAATAGCTGTTGCTATGTCAGAAGAAAAGCACTGTCTAAGCTATTGCATGAGGTATGCAGGGCATGCTTTTGTGTGGATGTTCTTTTTGTACTTTCATCTTTTGTTAATCTCATGGTAGCTGACCAGTGATTGACAAATGATGTCACTGCAGGTCAAGAATAGAATTTGCTCTGGAGGGTTTTTTAGGAGGTGGGGCTTAGCAACATGAAGACAAATCAATTATAACATGTTTAAAAATATACAAAACATATTTTGGTCAAACCGTTTACAAATATTGAATGTGTACACTAATACAGATGAACAGAGGTCAACATGCATTTGGGTTGCAGGGTCCCTTTAAACTAAATGATACATGAAATAAAATTCGATGCAACAACAAATTAAAATCTGCATGACCGTGATAACCGTGTAAATTTGAATGAACGAACGACAACGGTCTGTGTCCGAAAATGAAATGAAATGCACGCGTAGTGAATTGGACAGCTCTAAATTAAAACTAGGGTGCACGTTAACGAATTTGGATACCCGATTGCGGCCATCAGCAAAAAATTCGTGATTGTGAATGACCCTTTATGTGGACTTGGTTGAGGAAAGTATCAAATTGACCAAGCAAACCTGTCCTTGTCCAAATATTACATGAATTGCCCTAATTTTAGGTGGTTTTTGCCCGAAAAAGGCCACCCCCGCCGCCCCCCCCCCCCCCCCCTCTCCGCTTCCTACGTATATGTATCTGCCGAAACGTGTATATCGTATGGTTAAGGTTATACAAAATGAGTTAACAATATCAGCGCATTGGTAAGCTACGTAGCTATCTAGAAATCTGAATTTTAGGACAAATTACGAGATCAAAATCAAAAAGTGGATATAGCCCTTTTTTAGAAATAAGCTTTTCAATTGTAACTTACCTTGGGCGTCAGCAAATTTCATCTTATCGTATCCAAATGGAGAGATGATGAAACAAAATACAGCGAACGATTTCAGAAAATCCATCTTAAAACTTGTCAACAGAATCTTGGCGACAAGAGAAGAACTGGTTAGTTATAATATGTAACGAATCACATGTTATAATAGTCAGAGATTTAACACAATGAAACCAACACTCAATCGACTAGGTTCAATAGGGACAGACACATAAAGAGCGAAGCGAGGTTAAATGTACCCAACGGAATATGACACCAACGTGTTTTTGCAAAATCGTAATATCTTTGACACCAAATCTGTATTTATAATCGAAAGCGCAAAAATATAAAAGTATACCAATGACATTCATCAGTGTCACTGAAAGTTTATTATGCGTAGGGGCGTAGAGGGCGTTTTTCGAAATGCTATACCAAGATTCACAATTGTGAACTTAAGACTAATTTGTGCGCATTGTTCAGTAGAACACTGAACCAGTGTATATTCGTACTATGTGCAATGGCATTCGCAAAATGGCACCAGGCATCCGATTTACGAATCAGAATCACCTTTAACTCTAAAAAGACTGGGCTATTTCGACCCCCCCCCCCCCCCCCCCCCCCTCCCTATGATCTCGGCAACCGAAACTCCGATCGACTCCAAATTTGCCATGGTGATAGATGTCCATGAGATCTACAATAATTAGAGCTAATTAATTATGCAAAAATTGTATTTTATTTTGTATTTTTTTGTATTTTTCACTATATATGGTGATTCTTATGAAACAAAACTGTGTTCCTGGTACAATATACATGCTAAGATATCACAATCCATGATAAAACAACAGGATAATCATGAAAATTGATTTAGTTTACCGTTTTTTTCTTTGTTTTATCTTTTTCTTTGTTTTTCTTAGTATTATTCTTTATATATTGTATTGTTTTATGCAAATTAGAATGCAATAGTTTCATTCACCATGTAAAATGGAAATACTAACAGTGCATGTGAAAAGATGGTCATAAAACTGCATTATAAAGGGTGCATCTAAACACTCTGTATGTTATAATTATATGGAAGAATTGAAAAAAAAAAAATCGCAAAATGTTACATAACTCTGGGATCGTTGACCCGGTGTGCGCACAAGTTGCGCAAGACTATAAGGAAAGAAGTCATGAAGTGGCACCGTAAAATATTTATGCCTTATGAAGTAATCGCGAAAATAAAAGAGGGGGGGGGGGCTAAATCAGCCCCCCTAGTCTTTTTAGGGTTAAAGGGATCTAGTAACTTTGTTGATAAGTGCAAATATTAATTTGTGATTAAAGGGGAATGACAGTAGTGGAAACGCCCCACCCCAACAAAATGAAATGTATGCTTTTATGTCCAACCATGTGAAAGAATATAATTTTACTAATATGGGATTATACAAATTCGGCCAGGAATCATAATCATCATCATCATCATTATCATCACCCTGACATGCAGCTACCATCATTATGATTAACATAATTTCTTATTATCCTCATCATAATAATATTCATCATAATCTTCAACTCTATAATCATATTCATCATCATCATCATCATCATCATCATCATTATCATCATCATAATCATCATCATCATCATCATCATCGTCATCATCATCATCATCATCATCATCATCATCCCCACCATCGCGACATGCAGCCACCATCATTATTATTATCATCATTTGTATTATCCTCATTGCCATCATCATCCTCGTCGTCATCATCAACATCAGCATCATTTATTATTATCATCAATATCAAATGTTCCAGGTCCTGTTCATGACCTAGTAGAGTTACGAACGTGTGGAGTGGTTTTGGACGAAGATTGTAAAGCGTGTTCACTAGACAAAACACATTTAACACCATTATTATGGTATAGTTTACACGTTAGGTTGCATAGACAAGAAGACACAAGATAAATACAATTCCCTTTTTGTTATTTTATTGATAAATACATACAGCAAAACTAGATGTAATTGATAATTGATATTGCATGTAAAATACATTTATAAGTGAATCTGGGCATGAAAATAAACATTACTTTGCCAATAATAATGAAGAGATTAAATAAATGAATGCAATTAATAAAAGCTTATTAAAATGGCGGTTAAAGTCTGCATTGCGAAAGATCATAATGATGAAACAAAATACGACAAAGGGTAGCTGCACACGATGACGATGCTGTGGAGACTTGTAGGTGGCATCCCCTAGCATTGTATGTCATTCGGCTTCAGCAAGGCATTTAATCCACATTGCTGCTCTCTATGTTGCAGTAAAAATGGGTACTCGGTCGGGTGTTATATTAGCCTTCATCATAGGGCAGCTAGGGCTCCCCCGGGAGTTGAGATGGTGCACGAGATAATTGTACGGGTATGAACTGTACCTGATGACCAAGGATAATAATGCGCCTCTGAACATGGCACCTAGATACATGTGCATATTCATGTTCAGGTGTGTGTGTGCATAGGGGGTCTGTATGTTTGTGTGTGTGATTGTGCAAACATTATTAAACAAACGGGCATATCCCCGTTTGAAGGTGTGTATAACATTGAAAAAACCATATCCCCGATTGAAGGCTCTTACAAGAGTGTGTGTGTGTGTGTGTGTGTGTGTGTGTGTGTGTGTGTGTGTGTGTGTGTGTGTGTGTGTATGTGTTTGCGTTCCTGTGAACGTGTGTGTCTGTGTGTGTGGGCGTTTGTCATGATTGTGTGTGGGAGGGAATTATACACGAGGCACATGATGTGACGTTCGTGACGTCATTGTGAATGTGCGTTGACTAATGCGAAAACGGTTCAAAGGTAGTGAACAGGACGGGTCGACCTCAGCCAATTTGCATTGCTATAGAACGGGAAAGGCGAAAAAACGCTATTTTTTAGCCATACGATTTCTTTAAAAAGGGGTGGTTTTCAGTACTTATTTGACAAAAACAAACAAACAAAAGGGGTATTTTTTAAGTGCACAAGTTTGCGACGTTAGGGTTCATTTCGGAGGTTGATGTTTCAGACGTTAGGGTACATTCCATAGGTTAATGGACGTACTGGCGGGTAGCACTTGTGTATGAGAGTGATCCACCCCGCCCCCCCCCCCCCCCCCCCGGTTCCGTGTTACCTAATTAACTATGTTATCATCACATCACCGAGGTAGCCCATAATAACTCGCATTTGAGTTATTTAGACAACATAATACAATTGTGTTATTATTATCATCATTTAATCAACATGGAAGTCGTGAAGTAATATTTCATGCTGTTTTATATTAATATCTTTGTACAAATTTTGCAGAATGAAATGTAATAGTTAGAGATAAAAGCAAGTACTGTTTTTTTTAATGAAAGGTGGAACTGATTTCAGATGTTATCCGCTCACCTGCCCATTGAGTTCAATTTCAATCGAGAAACGTTCATAGGTCGATTTCTACAAAAGGTTTAGGGAAATATTTGAAACATACAAACCTATTTCATTAATATGGTACCATAGGCCCCCCCCCCCCAAAAAAAAGCACACAACAACAACAAATAAACAAATAAACAAATACGAGTTGAACATGAAAGTGAACTTGGTTGTACTTGACAACAATTTATTGTTTGTAATATATCCCTTCCCTGGAAGATGGCAGGTAAGCTTCACATGAAAGTTACTGTTTGATTTGTGTGACCTCGGTATGCGATTATTTATATAAAATGAATGGAATAAAGAATACGATAAGAGTGTTCCAGGTACATTTAATTACGTTGTTTTATTTGTAATCTTTGTTCATTATCCGGGGCAGATGTCCGCTGTTTTTATTTATTTGTATACTTAGAAAAGGGAAAACAAATATATAAATCAGGCCCGTACAGGCAAAATATTGTAGCAATATCATAATATAGCTTAGTTCCAAAAGGCGCTTAATAACCTTTCCACAAATATTTAGTTAATGATATCCGCACATTAGTAAGCTACGTAGCTATCCAGAAATCTAAATTTAGGGACAAATTACAGAATCAAAGTCAAAATATGAACGTTCCATTTTCAGATTCCCATAGGCATGTGTTTAAAACTAGCAAAGAAATGTTTTTCCCCCCGAAAGTTGATTTAGCGCATTTTGGAATAGCTCTTCATATAAAACATTAACATAGCTATATATCATGGCTAAAAACAATACAAATACAAAGCAACTTGCGCTTGAACATACAGTTATGCGATTACTTGTATACCAAATGTAACACTACAATATAAAAGTAACACCGGACAAATCCATACATATAAAATAAATGAGCTATTTAGCTGACACAACAATTAAGTTCATAACATAAACACTGCAATTTCCGTGTAAAGTAATATTTATACTCATAAGTACCATCATAATGACTATTAATTAAAACTCAACAAGTACCATATCCATATTTAAGAAATACAGCTCAAAGTACACTGTTCCGTTGGATGCGGTCTTATTCTATTATGCACTCTCAATGTCACACATTTTAGGATTTAAATGGATTTTGATTTTCAAAATGGCTCCGAAATTATGAATATATAATATGAAGAGCTTCCTTCCAAAAGGCGCTTGATCCACTTTTCAACTTTTAAGGAAAATAGGTTTCTTTGCCCAACTTGATACACGTGCCCATGTGAATATGAACATTTAATTTTCTATATTTTGATTTTAAATGAGTAATTTGTCGTAAAATTTTCCTAGAAAGCATATAAATGCAGATATATCGTTAACTCAATCTTTATGGAAAGTGGATTTAGCGCCTTTTGGAACTGCGTTCTTCCTAAACATATATAAATGATAAATAAAGACTGATGGTCAGTAGGTCATACACATAGCCAAACAAAACAAAACGTCACTTTTTTTGTAAGCAGTGCTCCTTTTTCTTTGAAAGTATTACGCATCTTTGTTAAGAACTCATATAGCTAATGCAGCACTTTTGTCACTTAATTAGACCAATACTCATGCCTTTCCTAACTGAATGTTGAACTTCGTTCAAGGAGATGGAGAGATGAGAAGAACTTTCCGCGCCATACCATGAGGAGATGGACCATTTGAAAGCTGCAACAAAACAAAATAATACACACGATTACAACAAAAACAACAACGACATCAATAACCAACCTACTGATTTCATCAACAACACTTCCAGTGCTGATAAAAGCATAGCAACAACATTATAATAATGATACTTCTGACAGATATACTTCCACGACTACTACTAGCGTAATGATGATTTACTAAAAAATATAACTAGTAATTTCTCTGATAATGCTACCAGGAATAGCGATAACGATAAGTGAGTATCTAAAATAGCGCCAATGACAAGACAATACGAATATGATAATGGTTAGTATTCATTAATCTGTAAGCCACATAGAGTGACATATTGGGAGGGGTAAAAAGGGTAAGATGGGAATTGCTACACCAGCCCCCCCCCCCCCCCCCCCAACAACAAACAGAGCAATTATATTACGCTTGCGAATTTAACTACAGCAATTTTTTGTTAATATGTGTTTACTCAGCCATGAAGTTATCTGTCACGTTTATTTTT
>JBAMJV010005388.1:15000-27587 GCA_037951105.1 Echinarachnius parma
AAAAGATTTAAAAAGTCATACAGTTGTACAGAAAAGTTCGGCAAAACACGATAGAGATTTGCATGGTTCATTGCACTTGAAGCCAGAGGTCAAGGTGCTCGCCATTTCTGTCTGCAAAACAGCGACGGCAGAATTCATGTTTGGAGGAGGAGGAATAAGCACTTCAAGGATGCTTGTTTCAAGGAAGTGCAGCAAGGACACAGAGGGAGTATCATGGAATGAGACAGCACGGTTGAGGACCGTACAGAGATGGTCATCCTCAACGGCAACTTGAATGCAAAACTGTACATCAGTGACATCCTCCAACCCGCTGTAGTGCCATACGTGGAGAGGAATCCGAAAACCATCTTCAAGGACGATAACGCACATCCTCATCCCGCTCGAGTTGTCCATCAGTTTTTGGAAGAGCACAACATCGAGCGAATGGATCCCTGCTCAGCCTGCTAGCCCCATACGAACCCTATCTAAGCCATATGGGACCAACTAGGAAAGGCCGTAGATGGGCGCATCCGGCCTGGTGACACCCTTGAAGACCTGGGTCGGTATACCTGACCGCGAGGAGTGGAGAAACCTATCTATCACAGGAGAGAGTACACAGAGTGATATCCAACATGCGCCGTTTAACAGTCATGGTGGCCCAACAAGATATTGACTTTAACGAAAGAAAGAAAGAAACACTGCAAAGAAAAAAGAACCCGACTCTAAACAAACAACGATTACTCTTTTTAATAATTTTCTTTTCAAGTGCAGTGAACCATGCAAACCTTTATCATGTTTTGTTGAACTTTTCTGTGCAATATGAATGTTTATATTTTTGTGCAATTTTGCAGTTTTTACTTTTGTACCTTGGAACAGACAAATGAATGTGTTCACGCATGCGTAAAGTTTCAATTTGTATTCACCCACCAAGTCGAAAGCCAATTAAATATCCTTTAATTTGATATATAATTTGTTTATTTTTCATAAAATCTTATATAAAAAATATTAACTTGAAAAAGTGTTCACTTTCTTTTTTTGATGAGTGTAGAAGACACGAAGGACCACTTGAGTTTGCAAGTAAACGTGGTTGATTGATACAATTATGCAAAAATATAACGCACTGGAAACGGGCATTATTTCAATGAATCAATAGAGATAGAAATAGTTCGTAATCAACGTGAGTTTTGCTTCCATGTGTCCATTAAATGTTAAAAGGATTTAGTAACATTGTACAAATCCCCAAATTTCAATTGGAATTCTAGCGCTTCCCTCATTTCGTGTTTTATTCAAATTAACAATAGAAGCATGTGACATGTTGTGGCTTTACAAATTTCCCTTTCGTAAAAAAATTATTTGCGATACTAGTGATCAGATGTTACAACCTACCACTAGATAGTCGGAACTGTGTATGAAGTCAATACCTATTATATCCCTTCTATGAATATTCATGAGTATTCTAGAAACGTGATTGGTCAATTGGGGCTCTCACAATAAAGATTATTTCCACTATAATTCTGAAATCGGGGAATATGTTTTACTATTTTTGCCGATACCAGGAAAATAACGTTATAGATCATATTGCCCATAGAGATGCGTGTAATAACAGCTTCTCTGCGAGCGGAGGTCTTGTTATAGCTTGCGAAAGATTCTCGACGAGATTTCCCAAAGAGTAATTTAAAACGAAATACAGCATATTTTCACCCGTGAATATCAACAAGTTCCAACAAATATTCTAGAGATGCATTTCATGTATAACATGGCGGTTTTCGAAGTAAACAATTTCGAAAATGGTGCACATTTTGCATCGTTGTCCTTCCATGGTCGTGACAGTAATTCATTTCATTTCATTTCATTTCATGTAATGTATATAATGTGTACGAATAGCTATTTTCCCATTCAATTACACACGTGTGTATGTAAAGCGGGTTAATTATTCACTTTGATGCGCACGTTTTGCATTTGCGTGCGCATTAGTTGTTAATGCGCGTAACCATGAATGGAAAGATAGCGCAATACGCGCTCTGTGCCAGGACTATTGCGCAAAGGGGGCCAGTGTCACAAACATAACATAGTGCAGTGATGGTTCTATGATCAATGGTTTGTTTTCCTTTATAATACTTAAGTTTAATTGAAATAATTTATTTAGATGATTATAATCATGCGAAGGATACAGAGCAAACAGAAGGGATATAAAACAAATATACCAAGCTTTTAGTTCAAAAGTATAGTGGAAATTATATATCTTCGGAGGGACTGGCATAGTTACTATTTTTGTCCTCGGGGCTTCGCCCCTCGGAAAAAATAGTTCTATGCCAGTCCCTCCTCAGATATATAATTCCACTATACTTTCTCACAGCTTGGTATATTTGTATACTATACATATCAGATAGCAAACGAAATATACATTAAATCAACAATTCATCACAGTTTGCACAGTTACTAGATATATTTCATGTTGGGAACAAATTGCACTTATATTTCCCCAAAAGGAATTCCATCTGTCTCAATAACATCCTCTTGGGTAAGCGGCTGCTGTGTAAATGAACAAAGCGTCCTGAATGTTACGTTAATGTTATTGTGTATTTGGAGTATAGTAGAGTGATAAGTTTCAATGTTCAATGATCAGAAATAAGTTTTTAGAAAACACAATTGTTTTGTTTATATGTAAATTAAGGGTCAATTCACTCATAACTAATACTTTTGCTGAATACCTAATATTTTCCAAACGGATGGAAATTGAACACACATAACTATAATAGTTTAAATAGGAAAATGAAAATGTTAACAATTATATTTGTTTGTTCTTATGAATAGCTTAACTGTAACAAAACAGCTTGTAGTACCCCTTTTCAAGGAAACACATATGCTTGCTGATTTAAACCGAATACGACAAGTTTGTAATTTGGAAATAGGTTGGAATTTTGTTGTTTAAACACTGATTTGCAAAGCATACAACTCTAGGATGCACAGCCCTCTCCACGCAATATTATGGTAATACATTTATGAGTGTACTTACCAGGAGGATCACATACGACCGCTGCATCTTCAGAGTGATCACAGTTGTGGACTTCTACGCCATTGTGAGGGCAGGCGGTGAGGGATGTCTCGACGCCAGTACATGAAACTTCGTCCAGGAAGATGGGCACAGAACTGTCCAGGGCTGGGCTGACAGTGCTGGTACCTGCTGAGATCGCGGAGCCGAGACCTAACTGACGACACACCACCAGCGCATCAGTCACATCCCAGTCGTCGTCACAGACCGTACCCCACTCGCCGTTCAGAAAGAGTTCTACTCTCCCCTCACTGAAAGTGGTCCCTCCGGCCAGGCGTACTGCAGTGAATAAGTGGGTACTTTTCAATTATGCTGCACGTAAGTTTTGATAATTATTATAGAAACTACACGCTTTACAGACATGTTTGAAACTAACTTGAGTACCGACATTTCTTATCATTACACTGTTCAGTATCATCACCATCACTATCAGCATGATTCTTGACTACATGGGTGTATCGTTATCATCATCATCACCACTGTAGCTATATTTCATATTTGTAGTGCTCTCAGTCATGATATTTGAATGTGGTTTAGGTCTGTTCTGAATATACAAAACGCTTGAATCGTTTTATGTTTTGATGGGAGGGCGAAATAATTGTATGTACAAAATTGATCTGGAATGTATAGCTTGCCTGTTTTATTTAGAATGTATCATACTGTAGTCACGTCAATCTTACACTGTGAACTACTTTGACGATCATTATCCATGAAGCCCTTCCAAGCGATTTGAGGTCTGCATATGGCGCCACTTTACAAGTCTATACATTAACATGACAACATTAATATACATTCAATTATCGACCTTTTCCCCGGTACTTCCACATTTCCCCGTTAACTTATTGTATTTTTCCTGAACAGAAAAAAAACCGGAACGTGCGCGCACAAACACAATAACATATTCCTAAATATTAGTATTAATTATAAACCCGTTTTACTCCATTTACTCACATGTTGGCGCGCACACAACGCCTGCATCTTCAGTGTGCTGACAATTGTGGTTTCCTACTCCACCATGAGAGCACTCTGTCAACGACGTCTCGATTCCCAAACATTCCACATCATCCAGTAAGATGGGTCCTGTGCCCTGGCCAAAGTACGCTCGGGAGTTCGCTGAGATCGCCGTAGGGTAACCGAGCTGACTGCACACGACTTGAGCAGCACTCAAATCCCAGGTATCGTCACACACCGTGCCCCACTGGCCGTTCAGTAAGACTTCAACTCTCCCCTCATGTGGAGCACTTCCTCCGACCAATCGTACTGCATTTGTAAAATAGGTTTGTTTTTAGTGTAATATGTGCACACTATTAATGCACATTACATAATATGACATATATTATCACCTGACTTAGTAAATACAGTCCATGAGCTGCCATGTAATATTTTTGGATATTACATGGCACTGTTACATGGCAATTCAGATGATAAAACAGTTGTTAACTTTGCTGTCGGGAAAATCATGGAATGTTCCCCTTGGGATTTTAAATGCTATTTCGTGAAGAAAATAAGTCCCTCGACTACGTCTCGGGACTTATTTACTCTTCCCTCAATAGCATTTAAAATCCCTCGGGAGTGGAACATTCCGTGCATTTCCCTCCACCACCAGTTAACAACTGTATAATATAACATGACATAACATAACATAACAAATCATATCGAAACACAATATACTAACGAGACCTTCTGATTGATAGTCCGGTGCTCAGCAAGACCTTTGAATGTGGACATTCCATGAACAGACAGCCTACCGGCAGAGGAAGATCGGCCCTGTACTGTAGCGGGGATTTTATTAATACAGCGTATTTGGCCGGTTTGACCCCTACCGTAGAGCTCTCCGAAAAGGCACTTTTTCAAACGACGATATCTCCTTTATTTTATCACTTTTTTGCAATCTGTTTTTTGCAATATCATAGTACATATCTGGAGTTATTGAATATTTAACTATATTTATTATACGAATCATGTAAATAATTCAATTTCCACGTTAAAAATGTGTTTTTTTACAAAGACAAAAACTTTGAAAACAACTCGAATTTTGACACATAGTTTTATTTTTGAGCCCAAATGAAAGTCTAACGTATATAATCGCAATTTATTCTTCTTTCCGAAAATATAAACATGGGGGTGTAAACGTTTTAATATGGGTCAGGATCCAGCAAAATCTTACACAACTACAATGTCAAAAAATCATCAAAACACGACCGTTGAGAAGAGACGATATCCTGCTCTGTGATTGGTCAGTCAGCGGCCGAGAGGAATTACGTCATTCCATTCTGACTGGGGCGTATTCTGCTAGCGCAAAATAACTATCAAAGTGTAACTTATTTAATATACAGTCATAATTATTGGTAGTTTTACGGTACAAACGGATGAAATGACCTTAGATAAACATTTGTAAGGATATCTAACAAACGATAACAACTTTCATATCCATGTTTATGAACGAAATTCAGTCAGGATATGATCACTGCAGTCCCACGTACTGTATTCCAAGTGTGGGAACAAATGTTGAGTAGTGATTTATGTATGCAGGCATTGTTTACCTTGTGTTCGTTCAGTATGTGTGAGCGTGCTTAGGATTTATGGCATTTATTAGGGATACATTTTGTAGATATTTACACATTTCATGTTCAAAGTTTGTAACATTTGACTAGTAGGTGGCAATTTTTATATACTTTTAGGTACTGATAAGGAACACTAAATGATTGGTAAAAACAAGAAATCTGGAAATTAAATCCCCCCTTTTAGTTTTACTGAAACAATATTATTACATCATACATGTATATCTCGTCATAAACATTGCATACATCACAAAGAGTGCAACACAAATATCTGCTATGTTCAAAACAAAAACAATCACTCACATAAACATACATACATACATACATACATACACACACACATACATACATTACACAAATACATACATACAGATATACAATGTATACATAATACAAAGTACATACACACATACAAACATGCATACATAATGTAAGTATACATACATCAATACTTTTTTGTAATTTTGTTTAGATTTAATATTTGTTTATATTATTAAATTATTATTATACATACACACACATGCAAATGCACCTACACAACAACACATGACACACATACACATACATGTAATTGTAACACTTGGAAACAAGGAAATCATTTGATTTTTTTTTTTTATGAAACGTGTTATATGAAAATAAACATGCAGTAGACATCTGTTAATAATAATAGCAAGTGTGCCATTGAAACAAAGATATCACAATAATAAGATGTTCAGATGCCAAGAATATACTGTTTGTAAAAAGGCATTTAAGGATTCAATTATATAACATTTAGTCTATACGATCATAGAAAAGCTTTCTCCATGATTAAATAAGTGTAAAACGCCATGAGGGTATAAAGTAACTGTTTATGACACATTTGTGAAAAGCAATTTATCATCTTACTAGATACAAAAAAATATCTCTAATTCAGGGCTCCACAGTCAACTTTTTTTCTCAGTGGCCTAATTGGGCCAGTAAAATAACTTATTCTCCTATTCTGTGGTCTGAAAGAAAAATTACTTGCCCCAACAATGTTATTTAATGAGTAATCAATCTGCTTGCCCGATCGGGCCACAAAAATATTACTTGCTGGCCCAAAGTGCAATTTTGTGTGAGTGTCAGTGTGAGTATTGATCCCTGTCTAATTGATAACAACCTTGACATAAATGAATCCATGAATCTAATTACACACTTCTGTACAATGTGTACTTGTACATGCAACAAGCTAAGGCATGGACTAGATGTAAACATGGAATAACATATTTACCATACATTCAAAATTATCATTTGACAAGTGCACTGTTTGGATGATAAAAGTACAATTTTCACTCAACTTGTAAAGCAACTTGTAAGTATGAAACATGCTAACTTGTCTGATCAATCACTGGATTGCATTTAAGGTAATAATACTGTACACTGTTTTAACAGGTACACAAGAGTCATTGACCTCAGATTAACATGTAACAAATAATTACAGGGGGAAAAGATAAAGAAAACAAAATCCACCTATTTTTCTGCATGATCAATATGGATCATGATCGAACAATGAATGCAGATCCGATAATCAATTACACCATTAGAGCTACAATGTACATGTAAATAGTAGCCAAGGGCTCCACACTCATCTTTTTGCCTTTTTTTCCAGTCAAATGATTTTTTCCCTATTTCTGATCGCTCGATTAAAATATTCACAGGCCCCAAACATTTATTTCGTAATCTTGTTACTATTCAAAATATCACTCTTCCTGATCCAGCCACAAATTGCCTAATTTTGTCCATGTCATGTTGAAAATCTGCTTGCCCCCTTTTTGCTGCTGGCCCCAGGCTAGTGGGCCAGTGTGAGTGGCAAGCCCTTAGTAGTCAACGATATTAGAAAAGAAATAGCCCCAGAAATTTGAAGCCCCCGAAAGTTGGAAAAGTACATTGTAGCCCACAAAAACTTTCATAAAATTCAAAAGGGAGCCCTGAAATAAAATATAAACTTTGTTCCTGAAAGAGTACATATATAGGTAAAGGTACATAATTTCAGCCCTAATACAGAAACATTGATTTCAGTACATTAAAACATGTCATACTGTAGACGGTATTCAAAGTCATATAGATCTATACTCACCGCTGAGTAGAAGCTAACTGACAAACTTGTAGATATACATACATGTAATCACATACTTACATGTAGTTGCCTTTCACAACAACAGTCTTTCTGAGCTGAGATTGCTTGCATGAAATGAATCAAACTGTTCAAAGTCCAAGTTCAGCTCAATATCTCAGCGATTTAACTGGAATTAAAATGTTCCTTCTTGTGAATCAAAGTTCATGAACTGTTCATTTCACAATACAGAAAAAATAATTATCTGAACTAAGAATTGTTATTTTCTTTTAAATGTTTAGTCTAATTTCAGCTTAGTCCTATTTTCTAAAAAGGTGAAGTATGTGTCCATGTTTTCATTTCAGTGTTACACATTTTCTCAAATCACAATGTGTCCAACTCCATGACTGTGCTAAAACAAGTAGTGTTTCTACTGTGCACTAGAAATCTGCAACTTTGCACTGACATTCAGTTTCTCATGGTCTTCCTGAAGTAAGACTTTACCAGCATACCGAAGATAAGTACACTGACAACAGAGTCCATTTCCTGATGTTGTTGTCGCGAAGCGTGATGTCGCCCACAAAGACGCTTGCCACATCCATCTTCTCGAAGATGACTGCCTGGATGACGACGCTCTCCTCCCCTTCCACGTCGCTGACATCCGACATCTGGCCTACGATGATGTTGCAAATAGTAGTGCGTCCTTCAGCGACTCCGATGAGATCCCTCACCTCGCCACTGATTAAGCCGCTCTTGATGTTTATCATCCAAACTTTAATGAAGATCTCACCATTGAAACGTACTTCATCACTCCCAACTTAGGCTGAATTCATGTCCTTATTCTTGAATGTTTTATGATTTGTTCACACTTTTTGTCCCTATACAGAACTACAGCATCAATATCATTGTCAATATCAATAATTTAAATGTTTTCTCAAGGTCTATTAATAGTTGCCCCAGGAAAGACGGTATGTCAGGCCTGCTAAATGGCCTTGGGAAGGGTATATAAGGCCTGCCTGGGTGATGTACTGTTTAGTGAGTTGAAACCCAGACAGTCTTCAGTACAGTTTCTAGTATCGTTTGCATGCTGTTATCTAGTGTTTCGTTGTATATCACCGTTACATCGATGTGTAGTATCGCAGTTTAGTTTGTACATACCAGTTAGTACAGTAATTTAATCCGTGAGCCGGTCGCCAGCAAGCACCTATCACCAGCGGACCAGGACCCCGGGAGATCTGGCCGTCCCGTCAGCTCAGCAGTATGTCTGTAGCGTGGGCCAACCGCAGACGCCGGCGGGAGCATCGCAATCGCATCAGGAGCGCCGCACAGTGGGCCAGAATCGACTCAAAGTGTGCCAAAATTCAAAATTGGCGAATGTAAAATTTTCAATTTTTTTCATTTGTTTGGGGAAGAAAACATTCTAAAGAATATTTTTTCACCCATATTTTAATATTAAGCGAGTTTTAAAAGTGCCATATACCTCTGTGAACATGGGAAAATCAGAATGTTGCTCCTAAAATGATAAAAAAGGCAACTTTACAAAAGGCGTTGAGAATTTATGAAGGAAAAGGCAATCAAATTGATAATGCATGCAGTTCTTGTCTATTAGTAACCCAATTATAAAATACAACTAACTAAATTAAGGAAAGCTTCATTTTGGGAAAAATGAGCACTAACTTTCAAAAATAAAGAAATAAATGCAATTTTTTTTTTTTAAGTAGCATGTTTGTTAGGATTCCAGCCGATTCCCGCAGCGATTTTAATTTCAAAATGTCCACCCAAACCTAAGCTTTCCATTAATGTTAATTTTTTTTGCCAGAATTTGCTACACTGTAAAGTGCTGGCGCTTTTCCACCCCACGTCCATCGATTTTATTAGGCATATATCGGTACACATTTGTACTGTATATACCCAAGGAGCAAGCACCCCCTTTTGTAGGATATCAAACATGGAATGTTATAAAAGGTTTTGCACCAGAAATGTCTTCTAGGACCTTCTAGGATCACAACCTAGGTACACAACCTCGCGATCTAGCTACTGGAAGTCCACAAAACGCGTACAAACGATTTAACTCATAATGTACGTTGATAGCGCCTTACATCCTTAGGGTTCATGAAACTGTGTCTCTGCTATTTTCACAATTACTCTAAAAAGAATTATGATATCATCACATTGCTTCAGATCCGTGTTCTGTAGAGTATCTTGCATCTTTTGATACCAAATGTGAATGCATAATATCTACGGTTAATGTGTCACGTCTCATTTTAAGTCACGTGTCATATAAACAACATGAAATTGTACGTTCAGTTATGTACAAAAACGCATTGAAATGTTCAGACTATTCAAAACGTTACGCAATTTGTATTTGGAATTCGCCAAATGGCATTCAATGTTATTTTTGACAGTTTTTGAAATGATATAAACAAACAAAATAATAAAACAATAAAACACATAACAGATTAAAAACAATACAATACATAAGAATATATTAAAAATGATAATAGTAATAATGAAACATTTTTATATATCGCATAACACATAAGCAAAATATGAGTTCTTTATAGTGTATTGTTGGAATCTGACTTCATTAAATCAGGTAGAGGTGAAACAGGTTTGATAATGAAATGTACATAATTTAGAATAGGGAAAGTAGATATAGATTATTATAATAAACAGGAATCAAGAGAAAAGAATCAAGTTGTAACAGATAATTATTTCAAAAGAAATCCGATTATTAGTTCGTTTGTCAATTCGTGGTTCTTTGAAGCCTAAATGGAGATATTTTAACCTGTATTTTGTACTTTTATTCTACCTTTCAATTGTAGATGTGTATAAAACAATTGATATGTCGTTAATTTATTTACATTATTGTTTTCACATAATAAAACCATGTATCATTGGGGGGGGGGGGGGGGGGAGGCTATGGATGGGGAGGGGGCTGCCGTCCTCCACAATTTGTCTGGCTTAAAACAATACAATACATAAGCATTAAATAACAATTAATACACAAACATGCAATGTGGTCAGCCCCCCCCCCCCCCCCCCCCCCCCCGCCCCGGAGTGAATCACAGCCGAATGTATATTTATATGCGCGATTTTGTACAGGAGTCAATGTAGACCGATGAGTAAATTTACTCCTGGCTTTGTACAGGATTCAATGAAGACCAATGTATAAATTTACTCCACTTTTTGTACAGGAGTCAATGTAGACCGATGAGTAAATTTACTCCTGGCTTTGTACAGGATTCAATGAAGACCAATGTATAAATTTACTCCACTTTTTGTACAGGAGTCAATGTAGACCGATGAGTAAATTTACTCCTGGCTTTGTACAGGATTCAATGAAGACCAATGTATATATTTACTCCACTTTTTGTACAGGAGTCAATGTAGACCGATGAGTAAATTTACTCCATCAGGAGTGAACCCAAAGACCACTGACTATTATGTAAGGGCCAAGCTTACTATGACCGAGGAGGATGTACGCTATGCCGTCCTTTCTATCACAATCCGTATTACGAAATGAACGCGTCATCGTTTTACACGGTGCACGGATGCATGTCGTTAAGTGTATGCAAATATCTACGAAGTTGCCGCCAAATAATACACGCGAATTCCTATTGGTCGAAGTAACAATAGAAATGGGCGGTGAACGTGCTCGTGCATTGTGTGCGTGTGGGGAGAGGGGCGGGGGGGGGGGGGGGGGGGGGGATGCGTGCAATGCCATGAACAGAATGTGTTTAAGCCTTTTTTTCTTACAATGTTTATCACGGCCGTAAAGACTTACGTAATACTTATATAAGATAACCCCCACCACTTTGAAAAGCCTCGAATTTATAACGGGCCGGGGCGAATTTGAGCAAACAAGAATTAGAAACAAAATGGACGAAAAACCAAAGAAATATATGCGGTGTGGCCCCCAATAATAATGCATCCCCCCCCTCCCCCAATTGGCCCGACCACAACATGCCACTGGGTGAGGGAATAATAATGAATCGAGTAAATGATGTTGGTATGATCTTAGTATTAATTTAGAAACTCATTACGCAATCACACAGCCTCCTGTGAATTGCGCTGGCGAAACAGAATGATAATACTATGATATTTAAATATAATGCTATAAGTGGTAACTCACTTACAAACACCAGAATATAGGTAAACAGAATGAAGAAAATGCAATTCTGAAAAACAGTTTTACGCCTACGGCTTAATTTCGCGAATTTGATTGAACCGTTTATTAATACGAATGGAAAGTTAACGAAGTTGACCAAGCAACCCATGCATCATCATCGCCATCATCATCATCTTCACGATTATCATAATCACTATCATCTTATCATCATCTTTGTGTATACACATTATACAGACATGTGATTAAAGGGATAATGCAGTTTTGCATGGTTTAGAGGGCGCTTAATTCAAGACATCATTAATTTGCGAGGTATATATGAATACGTTAAGTAAGGGAGTATTTTAAAGTGCATGTGGTTTTAAAGATAAAACAAACTCAGAAAACACCTCGGGTGATGTATGTATCCGATTGAAATAAGTGTGGTTCAAACCCCCTTTGACAAAACAATTGCGGTTTGAACAACCCCCCCCCCCCCCTCCCCACCCTGTACAACTTGTAGCTGGAATATTTTATTGGTTTTGATCATAATCATAACCGATGGTCTGGGCCTCGTGAAATGAAATTTCTCTGTCGCGGCCTAAAACATTTTCAACGGACAATGAAACACATTTGCCAGTGACGTAATGATCAGTAAGCAATTAAATGGATTATAGTAAGCAATGGTCAAACTTAAGTTTAGTAACCAAAACTTGCACCATTAGGGTACAAAGAAAATATGTATAACTTCACCATGCTCGAAAAGTATACACAATTACAAACGACTAAATAAAACCCCCTTATCATTTAAAGAGT